>SCLG01000043.1:428818-440407 GCA_004367875.1 Oikopleura albicans
TTTTTCAAAGATTTTTCAAAGATTTTTCAAAGATTTTTCAAAGATTTTTCAAAGATTTTTCATAGATTTTTTGTCTGAAGAGTTTGTCTGAAGAGCTTTGGATCTGTAATATTCATGTGGAGACTGAAACATTTCAGAATTAAACCTGGAAAATAATTCGGAAAACGCCATTCAAAACATCGCCACCAAGTAATTCGTTGAGGGGGTTGTAAATATCTGGCATCATGTATTGAATCTGACTGAAACCTTCATGGATTGTCCATCGGCCCATTGTAATGTATTGTGCAATCATTTCATACATGTTCAGATCCATAGCCATCAATTGTGTATGAAGGTCGCCTAGTACTCCATCCATAATCATCATAATTACACTCGGTGACATCATCTCTTCATGATCCATAGACTCGAACCAGCTGATCATTTCGAAGGTCTGTTGTAAACTTGCGTCGATCTGACTGATAAGTGAATCGGCGGAAAGCTCGGGAATTTCATAGAATAGGTCAGTCGCGGCCAAGAAAGTGAACATACCCCGAACCACTCGGTGGATGAAGCCGGTAATCGATTGCATAAATTCTTCGTTTGACATCCAATCCACCCAAAACATCTGTTCGACGAATTCATTCAGCTCAATTTCCCGAAACATTTCCATCAGGGGATTGAAATAATGGTCAACGTATCCTTAACATAAAAATAAATAGTAGAAAAAACATGTGAAAAGAGGCCGGATAAACGGACGAGCAGGAAAAGTGACCAGCCAGATAATACTAACAAAGTAAATATTTGCGTACCTAGAGTCCAGTGCAGCATTGGGTCCCATGCAAAAGTACGGACCATAGTCATTACAAGGTCGTACGCTCCATGCATTATTTCGAGGACGAAATCAACTGTCATAATTTCCTCATCGCTGACACTCAAAAAGCGGTTCACCATACCAACGATCATCTCCATTATTGGGTTAAAATCAATACCAAGTTCAAAAAATCCAAGTAGTTCCAAAACACCGGTTACAATTGGCCCTATGACGTCACCCTCGCCGCCAGACTCAACAATTGCCATGATTGGATTCAGCAGTTCGGAGATCATTTCAAATGGGAATTCATCTGTTCCGTTCATTGGACCGAGCATGGGCCCAAGAGCACCAGTTATTGCTTAGACCAGAGATTGAAATCAACACATTTTTAATTTCAAAGCTTTGTCTTTAATAACATGCCGTAATAGCGAGCGTGGTCTTTTCAAGACAACGTTTTTCGGGGAAAACTCACAAATTGGTTTTTCGGAGAAAATTTAAGAATTAGTTTTTTCCAAGAAAACGTCTTTCAGGTAAAATTCAAAAATGTTTTTTCCAAGAATACGTTTTTAAAATAAAATGTTTATCCAAGAAAACGTTTATCCGAGAAAATGTTTATCAGGAAATTTCCCTGAAAAACCATTTCCTGGAAAAAAAATTTCTTGGAAAGACCGCGCTGCCTTGTAATATGCGTACAGGCGCGGAGCGTCTGTAACTGAATTGACAAGCGCGCCTATTGGCTCATGCTTTTTTAAAGGCGCCTCCTATTGGCTAGCGTCCTTTAGCCACGCAAACAACTCCCCGCGCAGGTTGTAATAGCACGTGCAGGTTGTCTGCAAATTTATTAATTTCAATCTCTACCTTGGACAATTTCAGGCATTTCAGCCAAAATTGCATCAAAGTCCATTGTCATGAATGCTTCTTCAATTCCCCTTTCTTCCAAACCAGCCAGAACATTCAAAACCATGTCGATACTATAAAAAGGGTTCAAAGTAAGGCCTATCACATTTCATTTTTGTGTTAAATTAGTTTCAAATCAAACTGTTAAACCCTAGCTATTAAAAATTCCCATGATTCCCATGTCCATTTCCATATGATTTCCCATTTCCATATCACCCGCGGTCATATTCCAGTGACCCTCGGTCATATTCATATGACCTTCAGTTGGCATAAATTCCGGTGCCATAAAAGTCATGACCATTGTGCGAACAAAATCATGAACCATCTGCATTACGTGGAAATAAAACCAAGCATTCATGGCATCCTCTTCTTCCATATTTGAAAAGAATTGAACCATTTCCATAATCTTCGCCATAATCGGTTCCATATCAACTCCGAGGTCAATAAAGTTCATGACCTGTGGCAAAATCATCATAATTGACCCAATTTCAAATTCGCCATCTTCGATCATTTGTACAATTGAGCCCATGATGTCTTCCATACCTTCAATGGGCAACTCGGGCATATCAGCTCCCATTAAGGGCTGGAGAAGTCGCATCATGCGGGATATTAATCCTTGAATATCCATGTTTTCAAGCATCGCTTCAATGTCTTTCACAAGTGTTTAACATAAAACATACGTATATTGACACTATTGCAGCAAATGGGCTATAAGACATAGCCTATAAGCTATGAGCGGCGCAGTCGGAAAAGGTCGAAACCGGAAAAGGTCGAAACCCTGAAAAGGTCGAAAAAAGGTCGAAAATGGCTGAAAATCATCGAAAGCTGCAAAGGTCGAGAAAGGTTTTGACAATTTTAGAGTTTTGATCTTTGCAGGTTTCGACTTTTTGAGAGTTTTGAGTCAAAAACTTTTGACCCTTTTCAGGCATTTTAGACTTTTTCTTTTCGACCTTTTCAGGGCTCCGACCTTTTCTGTATTCGACCTTTTCCGACTGCGCCCTATGAGCTCATAGCATATAGGAGACGAACTGTTCGACGACCTCTGTACATAGTATATTACAGTCCGTGCGCGCACAACGCGACAGTTCCACTTGACGAAAACATGTAGCGTTGTGTGCGTACTGTCGCGTTGTGCACGAATGGACTATGTATTACTGATTATAACGACAAAAAGCATGTCGACCCGGTCACACTATTTCAAACTTAACCATAACACACTAACTTCAAAAAATTAAAAGTGAAATGTCAAACGGTGCCTTCGGTACCGTCCATTTCCATGCCAGTTAACTCCTGAACAACTGGCATGATAATTGCGGCAATTTCAGCAATCATTTGAACTGTCATATCCATTTCACCTCCAGGGGCATCAGTAGGGAAGGGGGCAGCAGTAGAACCATGTTCGCCACTTTCACTCTGATCCTGAGCCCAACCAAGGCATTGGCTGAAAACATGATGGCAATACTCTGGAGGAAAGGTTCACCAACTTTGTAGACATCGCCTTTTTCTACCGAAAATGGTCTAAAGAACATGATATCCGGAGAAAGGGTTTCGAAAAAAGACTGACTAAACGGGCAAGTAGTGATTGTCCGTTAATTGACGACACGAGTGGAAATACAGCCGCAAATCAGACTAAACCGCTTTTTACTGGTTAATAAATTTCACGATTAAATGGTTAACAAGTGCTTCATCACTTATTTAAAAAAAATATTTTAAATTGTGTAAATTTTCGTTTTGACAGAGTTTTTAAATAAACTCACAAACGGACGCTATATACCATCGAATTAAAGATACTTTTTTGTGTATAATATACAGTAGACTCGTTCAACCTAGTGGAATTTAATGAGCCCGTAACAGCTTGACTGTGCTGATATTGAAAAAATTAAAATTTTTGCACAAATTCGGAGTCCTTTTTTTTCGGTGAACCCAAACTGGATCGTTGAGACATTCATTGTGGTCAAAACTCATATCCTCACAGTCGAAGCGGTTATAAATCGACTGTGGCATGGCTCTGGCACTGCATCCGTGCATTTGATTTTCGAGATCGTCGATAATTTTCGGAATTACTGCGGCTGGAAACCATTCCTCATTTTCGTTTCGCACATGGGCATATTCAGTGAAATTATGTTCCGATGTGAGACTTGTGAAATCATGTTCTTGTTCAGACACTAAAAGATAATGTTAATTCGATTTCAAAAAACTTAGATCAAGTGGTGTTAATTCAAATGGTTAGGATTGTGTGTTGTTACGTTAACTCCCAGGGGTCACATCGTGATAATCGTCATGAATCGAACTTTAGACCCAAATATCTCACGGAAAACGAGCTTGTACGAAAAATTGCTGATAGAGGGGTCGAGCCAATTTTTGAGGGACAGGGACGTTATGTAAATCTTCCTGTAAGTTTATGGAGACGTATGACAAACTTCTAATGCTGATCATTGAAATCCTTAGGGTCGAAAACCCCTTATATATTGTTTTCGACAACTGACACGGCTTAAAAAAGGCCATTATGAGATTTCGTGATAATTATCACGATGTGACCCCTACGGGTTATACAACCGGTCGTGACCCTTGGGAGTTAAGATAGTGCAGTTTTTTTGTCATACGATAGAAACACGATAAAAACTTTGGGACTCTCAATTTCAGAGTGTATTTGATCGTAAATTTAGATTCTTAATCCTGAATAATTGGTAACACCGATGAAAATTGATGACATAGCTACTTAGGCTGTATAAATTTTCACAAACAAATAGTTTAGCTTTCGGCCAAAGGATTATCTCGTGCTAAAATGCGACTGTGTCTATGGTCATAAAATGTACGAGTGTATTTAATCTCTGTAAACGTCACAATATAAATTATTTTCGTGGCAAAAGGGACATAAAAGTCAGAGGTCAAACGCGGTTATATAAGTTTTTTGAGCGTGCTTAGCAAAAACTGATATCAACGTCAGTACGATAATCGTACGTTGTAAGTACTCGTTTAATTCGAACGTAAAATTGGCAAAGTTTCAATAAACCCTGACTTAATCGTCTAATTTGATCGTTTTATTAGCTAAAAAAAAAGTAATTTGAAAACTCGAAACATATTACGGATCTAAGATTTTTGACAGAATATGACAATCGAGATTTCTGTCAGAATATAAAATGGCATATTTCAGCATAGTTTTACTTTTTTCGCGTTTGTGAAGCATACATTTTATATTTCACGAAAAAACACTACACTGTAAAAACTACTACTGTAACAAAAACTACTTCTGTAAAAGTAAAATTATGATGCAGATTCACCTCTTCATTCTGTAACAGTCGAAATGACAAAAATTTTCCAGAAAAATCATTTTACTAAACTCATAAAAACACTTACAGTCCCGGAGATTTCCCCGCCGCCAATAATGAACAACGTGACATTCATCACTATGGCCGTCACTGTATCTTTTTAAGTTTTCGAAATCGAGTTTGTTGAAGCCGAGTTCGCGCATAATTGTTTTCTTATTTCGGTTGAATTTTTGGCCATCTTCGGTATTGAAGGAAAATTGAATTGACGTTACGTATTGGATAGGTCTATGAAATATAAGTAATCGAGAGGGGAAAATTACGTGGCGTTAGAGAGTATTTTTACTATAAAAAGCTTTTCGAAGTAAAGAATGCCACCAAGCGCAAAAATATTTGTTCTATCATTTTTTTCAAATTGCTAATTTGCAACTAGAAATGCATCATATAAACTTTTTTCCAAAAATAATTACTTTTCCGCCTACGCCTTGCGCAATTATTCAGCGCCATCTAAAAAAAAATATGCCTACAAAAAGTACTGTACATTCTCTAACAAAAAAATACACAAGAAGAGAATATTACAGCAGTAATTAACTCCCTCTAACCGATGCGGGCGCCTTGTTTATCGAATATGAGTCAGAAGATAGTAACGAATTTTAATAAAATAAAAACAAATCTACTAAAAAAAATTAACTGCTTCTTATGTATGTTTTAATTTAATTCTAACTTATAAAAAACAATTTTTACAGAGAAAAGTTAAAAATCGCCGAAAACGATTTTCTAATAAAATCGCNTATTTTTACCACACAAGGTGCGCAGTTATCTTGCAAAAATTGCCGCTCGTACGCTTATCTTGCGACTTTTCAGAATTTTGTTTTTCTGGATTTATAATAATTATGTGCTATGCACTGAGCAGTTATCTTGCGAAAAAATGCTTATCTTGCGACTTTTCAAGGACGAAGTTCGTAAGATAACTGCGCACCCTGTGTATAAAAAGCTTTTCCAAGTAAAAAATGCTACCAAGCGTAAGAAAAACAATTTTTTTTTCTTCAAACTGCTGATTTGCAACTAGAAATGCATCATTCACACTCTCTCCACACTTATCCGGGGGTTGACCCCCTGAATATGTTATTCGGCAGTTTTTTTTTTCAAAAAAATTTATTCAAAATCATTCAGAAGAAAATTTCCTGCGTACAAAAAAAAATGTACATTCCCTATCAAAAATGCGCATGAACATCAATCGGGTTCATGGCGATATCTCAGCAGTAATGAAGTCAATAATGAAGTAGTAAACTATTGATAAATATGTTCTAACAGCTTTTTTGTTAATTTCGTTTTTTTTTTAATTTTTTAGGAAAAAGTCCGGTTATTGCTGGTCCATAAAATTATAAAACAATACAACTTACGCTCTATCTTGCGAAATGAAATGTATAGGATCGTGACAATACTCCATATTGTGCATATTGGCACCGACGACGCGGGGATTATGATCAACCGTTGCACGGACAGTAGAATATTCACATGGGTTAACAAACACAATATTATTTTCATCCAAATTGCGTTTGAAAGAAAAGGACACCGACTTGTGGACATTAATAGCATTTCTCTTTTTGAGCATATTGTCGAAATGATAAAGTCGGGAGTTTTTCGAGGGGTACGTTTTTACCCATAATTTGCTATCGAACGTTTCCGTCACTCGAAGGCAATAAGTATGGGGTCGTGATAAATTATCGTCCATTTCGTGTTGAACTTCGGGTTCGGGCTCAGGGTCACCTTCGGCCATCCAGTCCATATTCCCTGTTATTTTTAAAGATTTATAATAAAAAGTTTGAAAAACTTAACAATTTTTACCGTCTTAAAACAATTTTTACTCAAAAATTTACGAATAATTCTGACAGTTTATCAAATTTGTGGAAATGTACAAAAGATTATGAAAATTAAAAAAATAATTAAAAATCTTGAAAATTTATGGATAATGTGACTATTGATAGATAGTATTTTTTGGAATACAAAATTACCTGTGTCATCCATTCCCATATCCATATTTCCCATTTCCCCATCTTCGTCTCCCACGACGAATGCGCCAAGTAGAAACCATTTCACCAGTCCTAATAATGTATAACTTTTTATGGTCTCATTTAGCAAACTAGAAAAGAAAATAAGGATATAAAACTCACAAAATGCCCACTGTAGAAAGCATTATGTAATTTTTTATGCAGGCATACTTATTTTGGATCAATGGCGTTAAAATTGGTTTTCAAAAACCTCATTTTTTGTAAGTAAAATCAACGCTGCAGATCAGAGATGTAAAAGTTCTGTTCTAAATTTCAGAACAGAACAGAACGCTCGTTCTATTTTGTGATGGTTCTCCAATTTTCGTGTGATGACGATAGAACGTTCAGTTCATGTGATTGGATTTTTTGCACGAAAAAACGTTCTAAATGGGCGTTCTGTTCTGTCTCGTGATGGAAAATGGCCCAGAACGGTGTTCTTGCGTTCTTTTGTTCTATTGGTGTTCTGTTCTGAAATTTTCAAGTTCTGCGAAAAAAACAGAACTTTTACATATCTGCTGCAGATGAAGATAACTTTTGATGGGCATTTTTAGGATGCCCAATCCGGATATAAGGGCAGAATTTGTTTTCATATATTAATATTTTCCCGCTGTATAAATAATAGCTCTTATATAATATTTCTTAGCCCTCATTCTCTGATTCAACTACATTTTCGTAAAAAATGGTCTTAAAAAACTAGGACAAAACAAATATGTATTTCTCTATACCTCTCATGGTGACCGACTGATAACCGCCTGCGAAATCTCATCGTTTTAACCGCGATAAATGTCTTCGAATTTTACGACCATGAAAACAATGTTGACCCCAGAATAATTAAAATATGAGAGAGAGGGATTTTAACACTTCAAATGGGCAATATCCGGCCTAATGATCTTTCAACTCGTTTATCTTGAGTTGGAATCTATCAGTTTAATTATGCACGAGTTCGTAATGCATTCCCGAAAGCTAGAAATTAGTGATCATGTTTGATCTCCTCGAATTTTCTCGAAACAAGTTATTGTGAATGATGTCAAAGTCGTAAAATTACTTGAGCGATTGCAGCTACGCTGAGTATTTACGTAAGACGCAAAGTATATGACTACGCTGTTAATAACAATATTTAAACACAAATACAAGACTTAATTACCACCTATTTACGTGTAACTGTACAGTGTCTGGTGCTCTAAGTGCCGCTTCTTTTAATGCTGCTGAATTTTTCAAAGATTTTGGAAGAAGCGATGAGAAAATAATCTTTGTTACGGGATATTTTAGATTAGAATTACAGTTGGTGTGGTAACGAGTTGACACTTTTGTTTCCGATTTTTGCACCAAAAACTGTCAACTCGTTACAAACTGTCACTTCGTTCCGTCACTTTTACCCATTTTGCCAAAAAAACTCCCTAAAAGTGTCACTTCCTTCCAAACTGTGAACTGGTTACGTGTCAAGTCGGTACCACATTAACTGTACCAGGTTTTCAAGCGACAAATAAACCGCTCATTGATAAAATAATCACTAAAATTTTTTTTGTTCGCTTGTTTTTGGTTGCATCGCCTCAATTAGGCAAAAAGAGCTTGTAACTGATTGGGACACTATCGAGGACCGATGATTTCGGGACCGGGAAAGTGCTTAAAATGTTACAAGAAAGTCGGGGATCCCGAAATCGAAAGTGTCCCGATCAGTAACAAGCTCTTTTTGCCTAATTACAGTGATGCAACCCAAAAAGCGATTTTTCGTTTATATCTGTGACTACAATTGGATTATTTTGAAAAAATAAATGTGACACTGACTTGTACGGCTGTAATGTTTCCGGTGCGCAATGAGCGGTTAACCGACCACTTCTGCCCTTAAAACCGACCCGATAACAGCACGAATTTGAAAAGCCGGTCCGCGACCTACACGGGGTATATTAGTATGTAAAATCCAAATCTTGGAGAATCGATAGCTCATTTTGGGGTTGAAAATTAAGTCTTAAACAATTGGTGTGTCGCCAAATTTCGTTTATTATGCTGGACATCCGCCAAAGTAAGCAAAAAGTTAAGGTCATTTTAGGCCGTCTAATATGAACGTCTAATTCAGACGAAAATTATCGTTCAACAGAGAAGATGCATAATTCAAAAATTAAAAAAAAAAATTGCAAAAATCATAAGAATTACTTGCAAATGCGATAATATTTCACAATTATGGCCCTGGATTCGATATGAACTGCAATATATAGTTTTGAGTTTCATGTCGTAAACTTTAGGCAAATAATTAAAATTGCTTAAGGACTCTTTTTAATTGAACCAAACATAGGAAGAATTCATTCAAATAAGTTTTCAAAGTTCAATTTCAATTTCTTTTATTCAAAATTTCGAGCTCAATTTCTAAAAAAATAATTACAAAATCATAGAGAACCATTTGATAATTGAGCACGTTAATTAAGTAAGTTATTAAATTAATATTGATAAACATATTGATTTTACTCTAGATCAAACTGGTAAGTTGACTTGATATTGAAGCTTTACAACACTACTCAAACACCCTTCAACAAACATTATTAATAACTGACACCAATCATAACGAAAAAGTGAGAAATGCTGAATTTTGATGACCTATGGAATTACTTGACAGGGTTCCGAACCATGTGATACTCTGAAGCTGTTCGATTATATTTCGATAGTAGATTTATATTTCAATAGTAGTACAGTGTAGTTTTGACGGAAAACTATTTTGAAGGTTAATTTGCCAACACAGGCCTTAATCAAGTTTGAAGCCGCCAAAGATAATGTTATACAAGGCGCTACCGGTGACTCCTGTAGTGAGTGAATGTTTTTGCGGTAGGTCGCTCGATTATCCGAATGCATTTTGAGCGAAAATTAATATCTTTGTAACACACTGTTTAATATTAATGAATATCCTGCAATGAAACAAAACAGCAAAAACTATTATTATTTTCAAGCAGTTTATTAGCAGTCCTAGAATATAAAAGTAATTAAAAATGTACAGGAATCGAGCGGTATTTATAGGGACGAGTCATGTGACTCGTCACAAGACGGTTCACATGACTAGCATGTGACCCTCTCGTGACAAATCTCGTGACTCGTCGCCATAAATACCATTCACTCTTCCCGCCCACGCAATTTTGAAATTTTTCGTAGGCGGAAATGAAACAAAAATAAAGCGGAAAAACATAAAACATAAACGGGAAAACAAACAGGCGTAAAATTAAACAAAAACATCATAAACAAACATAAATACAAAAAACATAAACGGGAAAACAGACAAACACTTACAATACAACAAAACATAAATACAAAAAAAAACACTAACACAAGCCGGACTCCGTGAAAAAACTACCACATATTTACAAAACCACTAAAAAATACTAATTACTAAAAATTACTAAGAACGAAAAAAAATAAACAAATTTATACATTTAAAAATGAGCGCGCGCCACCCCCTTAGCCTCTTATTGTTTACCCCTATCCTACACTCGCTAAAAAGAAGAAAAAACGAGATTAAGGACGCGGCCGAGCCAAATTAATATTAGAAATTTTATAACTATTTAACCCAAATCATTAATTTATATTTAATTTCTTTTTTATTAGATAACTACCGGAATACTAAAGTACTTTATTGTATAAAAAATGCCGAAAAAAAATAAATTTTTGAAAATTTGAAACGAAAAAAAAGAAATAATTAACTAATTTTTTTTGATTATTGTTGGCTGCGCTCCATTTGGAGGCGTGGGTTCGAATCCCACTTCTGATACCAACATTTTTAATATTAATGAATATCCTGCAATGAAACAAAACAACAAAAACTATTATTATTTACAAGCAGTTTATTAACAGTCCTAAGATATAAAAGTAATTAAAAATGTACAGCAAGAGTGGTATTTATAGGGACGAGTCATGTGACTCGTCACAAGACGGTTCACATGACTAGCATGTAAACCCCCTCGTAAGAAGTCTCGTGACTCGTCGCCATAAATACCACTCAACACTAATTTTGTAATTCAAAACCTTTTAACATTCCCGAGAGTATAATCACATTTCGAATCCCATATACTGCCACATATCAGTCGATACCAAATCGTTATCACTCTTATCATCAGTGTGTACGCAATGATAGCTGGTATTATTTCTCAATCGGTTATTTTTATTCTATACGAGCCGGAGGAAGAATGTCTTTTGAATAAAGATGTTGTTGGGCACATAGAGAATAACGCTTATTGTTGGAACACTACATACTCGGTTATCAGGTGCTGGTATTTTATCATCTTACTTGAACTGCTCCAGTAATCAGACAATTTTAGATACGTCCCGGAAAATAACAAAAATAATTCTAATATTAGGTTGCTAGTATAGAGGACACACATCAGCCGGGGTTGAATTGCAGATACAATGAAAGTTGTTTTTCGAATTTTCAGGACAATAACGGAAGCTGCGCATCCTGGGTACATCAACAAGATTCAACTGGCCTACAAAGTTTATCTATGGAATTTGGCCTTCAATGTGATAAAAAATGGGCCAGATTGTTAACATTCACAGTTTTTTTTATAACGATTTATGCAAAGTTTGTGAACATAATGTCATTAACTCCTCA
>SCLG01000043.1:440523-473372 GCA_004367875.1 Oikopleura albicans
GAAAGTTGTTTTTCGAATTTTCAGGACAATAACGGAAGCTGCGCATCCTGGGTACATCAACAAGATTCAACTGGCCTACAAAGTTTATCTATGGAATTTGGCCTTCAATGTGATAAAAAATGGGCAAGATTGTTAACATTCACAGTTTTTTTATAACGATTTATGCAAAGTTTGTGAACATAATGTCATAAACTCCTCATACCTATACCAACGTAGTAGTGTCCTTTAGAAATATATGTTTACTCAAACTCATGATGGTACTATATTTTGTTTTTTTTTCGTGTAATGTATTCGAATTGTTGCGTAACAATATAAAAGATGGTAACATTTATTGTATCGATCTCTCAAATCCCATGCTTTATTGCCGGACTCATTGCCTGGATATATAAAAAAACAAAACTTGTGCTCCATGCAGTTAAAATTTTTTCATCTTTAGACAGAGTGCGCCGTTAACATGGCGTGTGCGTTCATAGCATTTTTTGCAAACGAACAACATTGAAAACATTTGTCAAAAAGTTCGAAAAAACTATCTCTTAACGGACAACTGTTTAAGGAAAAATGCCTGTTAACGAAGTAATGCGTAGGCGTTTGCGCTAGCAAATTGCCGAACCAAAATATGACTGCTTACGGCATACGTTTTAACGGTGCCCCTGTGTATTTAAATTTTAATAAAATATTTATTTCAAATATTATATTTCGTTTAAATTTCATCGTTTAATATTACAATTATGTATTAAAATGATCACCCAAAATGATCACCCAAAACAAGTTAGTAATTTTACATCCGTTCATTAGCTGGCAACTTTGCGGATAACTACGGTCGTCGGTGGACAATTGTCGTTATGACAATTTTAACGATTGTCTCTGCCGTAGGAATGTCGTTTGCAAAAACTGAATGGCTATTCTTCGGTTTCTTTATTTCCATGAGTTTCTGGAACCACATCGGTTACATGGCCGTCACCGTTTACTCAATTGAAATTTTGGGCCCTTCGAAGCGGGAATGGTCAACATTTGTTAGCGTTGCATTTTCCTTTGGTTTTGGATTTTCATCTGTTATGGCATACTTATTACCGTACTGGAGGCTAGGGTCCAATTTTAGTTTATTACCAATTATAAATATCATGTTAATTTGCTTATCGACCAATGCCGGTTTGTTTGACGAATTTTCGCCAGACTGTAAGACATATAACCACCTACCTAAGTAAGTTAACACTAAGTTGTTTTTAAAGTTTTCAAGCACTTCCGCATAAGCACTACTCAACTAACTCTCAGGGGAAGGAGTTTTTGGGAACCCGTATGGGGAAAATGCGTGTAAATAAACACGCCCTTAAAAAATTCACAATAATTCAAAAAAACTGATAAAGCCAAGTTGTAAACCTCGTCAAACTACGTCGATCTGACTATTCAGAAATTGATTTGGGCCACCAGGGCCCCCTAGAGAGCTGTTTGAAATCTCCAACCTACGCAAAAAACACTGTCAATCGAATTTTCTCGAAAAGTTGAGGGGGTCATCAATACCCGTTTTGCCCTACGGGGCCTCCATATGCCTTAAATCGACGAAAAAAACCAGTTGTGTGTCTATTTACACGCACTTCCCCGTATGAGCTAAGTTAAACCTTTTTACTTTACTTTTGTTAACTTACTCAGGTAGGTGTTGTAGTTTGTCATATAAGGTTATTAGGCAATTGAGTGAAAACAAATCACAGTTCGCACCCTACTGGAGACAACTTACACTTTCCATTGCCATAATGTATGTAATATTTCTGCCAATGATCTACTTTTGTCCAAGATCTATGAGATGGCTTCAAATTAAAGGCAAAACAGACGAAGCAAAGAACACGATTCTCGACTTTGCCAACAAGACGAATTCTGTAGTGCATGAAGATTTCATTGTTAGTTTAATGGGTGCTAAAGATGATGACGCAGGTTAGAATCTTTACGTACTCTGTTGTTACCCGACAAAATCATGATAGGGTCTTTATAACCTTTTTTCGATTTCTGTCCCCAGTAGGGTAATCGCATCCTATAAAGTAACCCCGCTTCGTGGACCTGTTCCATACCGCAATAGAGAATCGTATTCTATTAAGTCCCGCTTCGCGGGCCCATCATGTACACCAATAGGGTAATTGTATCCTATATCCTTATTACAAGAAAGTTTAACATTATTTCATGTAATGTTATGAAATTTGGTTAGACTCGTCTGTTACTGGTGTGAGTAACGAGTTTGTCACCGAGTTGAACGAGACTCGCCGTATATTGAGTTATGGGACACGACAATATCCCGCTCAGCTCGGTGACTAACTCGTCACCCAAACCAGTAGCATTTTGCTAACACTCCAGCGTTTCTCCACATTTTTGGCAGTTTAGAGCGGTTCGTGCCAACTCGCACAAAGTTTCTTGTGAGTTTGAATACATTGAACCTTTCATATATTGTCAATATTAAAAATTTTCTATTTTCAGAAACAAAAAGTTCATCAGTCTTTGAATTGCTTCGCGATCGACTTTTTCGAAAATATTCGATTTTGTTGTCATTTGGATTCTTTGCCAGTGCATTAGTTTACTATGGTTTATCCCTTGGTTCTGACTAGGGTGTTCAAATTGAAACTAGAAATTAAATATATTGTCTTAAATCAGTTTAAAAATTATAGGCTCATTTATTCTCTAAATAAGGTCTCATAAGTTATGATTTAAACGAAAAAAAAGTCATAACTAAGATTTTGCCCTTCCCCCAAAAAACACGATTGACATGTTTCTTTTTGGGCAGCCTTTTTTTGCTACGCTCCCTGGAAATATATATGTGAACAATGGAATCAATAGTTCGATAGATTTACTTTCGTGTCTGGTTAGTTTTTTCATAATGCCGTATTTCACCAGACGACGAATTATAGGTAATTTCAATTTTCAATTATTACAATGATAGTTACATTTAAACTTTTAAGCTCTTGGTCTTATCGTTGGCGGAGGAGCCTGTCTGATTAGCGCTTTTCTATTCCAATCAAGTACAGTTAGGGTTTTAAATTTTCGACTTTAAAATTCGTCTGTGTACTGCAATTATATTGCAATTTTTTTATGAATAATCTCAAATAATCCGGTTTTGACAATAAAACAAAATTGATGTTTAAATGCAACATTTTATGATTTTGGGAACAAAATTAAGTTATGGACCATAAGTTATGGTTTAAACCCTAAGCGCAGCTGACGGCGACACATTTGAAACAATCGGCCGTTGGGTGAGTTTTGTTGGGAAATTTTGTTCATCTTCGGCGTTTACGGTTGTGTATTTTTGGTATAGTCTGTTGTTTATTAAAATGTTCCTTACAGGTTAATTATGTCTATGCAGCAGAAGTGTTTCCGACAAGCTTCCGAGCTGCCGGAATGGGATGGGTTTCCATATTGGACACGTTTGCCGGCGTTTTGGCACCATATATGGCCTTTTCTGATAACCAAATTGTATCATATTATATTTATGCAGCTGTATCACTAACATGCAGGTTAGTTATTTTAAGTATTACTTACAGTAGACGTACGTGGTAGTGTCGCGATGTGCGCACATCTACTATAATCTCTCCGAAAATTTACGAGGCGGATATTATACAGGGTGAGGTAATGTAGATGCTAGGCCGTTTTTGGTGACTTATATTTGCTCAGCGCACTCGCGAACTAAAAATGGCTTAACATCTATATTAGCTCACCATGTATCATCAAAAGGTCGCTTCATGCGAGTATGAGTTTTCTAATCGGGGTCTTCCGAAAAAATATTTTCGAAAAAAATGTTCCGTGGATCACTTATACAGTGAAGATCTCGACGTTCGTATTCATTGCTAAACAATTTACCAGAAAAACAATCGTTTCGATGAGTTACGATAAATTCAGGGATATAACCCTTCAAAGACATTTTTGGTGCCTTATCAAATAAACAGGGTGCGCCATTAATGGTATCATATTTAGGAGGCACGGTGTCTCAGGCACCCAAGCTATGAGGCCTTAAAGGCCTATGCAATCACGGAACGAGGGCCTTGATACAAGGCTGTAGTAAACCGTTTTTTACTAAAAATTTCATTACTTTGGAGAATGTTTATCTCTAATATTAAGTACATCAATCTATTGGCTGCCGGAAACATTGAATAAACCAATACCTCAAACTGCATCGGAAGCTGGATTATTATATAAAAAAGCGAAAGAAAAGAAATCTGAAAAAATATAACCTTTGTTGCTTCCGGCACGCAGGAATTATCATGAAACTGTGAGTTCTTTTGCCAACAATAACTTACCATGAACATAAAATGAACACCAATTGTGAAGACTGGCATTATTATCATTATCGGAAACACGCATAGAAAGATCCACAATATAACTATAATGCTTACACTAAACAGTAAAGTACTATCAGACCAGAGATGTGAAAGTTCTGTTCTAATTTTAAGAGTTCTGTACTCGCGGATTTTAAGCTCTCCGAAAAACTTATTTTGGGCCTGTAGAGCCGATTAAATTGAAAACCAATTTTGTTAAATTATAGAACTTGAAAAGTTATTTAGAATATGCGGGAAAATAAAATTCTTAAAATGCCGCTGACAAGTTCTAGAATTTTTGGAAGATCAATTTTGTTTTAGTTTTGAAAAATTCTAGAGCTCGCTACCGACATTTTGAGAATTTTATTTTCACTCATTTTTCTACTAACTTTTCGATTTGTATAATTTGGGCAGAATAGTTTTTAATGGGCCCGTTTGGCCGAAAATAGTTAAGGATGCGCCATACCCTACTGGCTGAAAAATCAAGTCTCCGAGATAAAGTCGTATTCTTTTCAAATATAACCCTCATGGGACTTGAAGTAACATTATCAAGTCCACGTGTGTCGTAAATAACCCAACAATCTAGAAATTTTGAGCCTTTTATTGAGAAAATAAATTAGTCTTACTTTCAGTATTTTGGAGGGTATTTGGCTCGCTATTTTTTTCTAACAAAACAATTTGTTTTTAAAGCAGTATTTATATCATCTATATTGCTCTAAAGCGCTACAGAANTACATGCCTTACATATCTTTTGGAGCTTTTCTTAACTTTTTTTTTGGCCAACTTTAGAGGTCCGTGGGGGGTATGTATGTCGACCAATAATTTTAATTACTTCCAAAATCAGTCCGTCAAACCTTTCTGAATATATTTGAAAAAAGTTCAAATTAGTAAGGGTAATATTTGAAGAGAAAACGACTTAATTTCGGAGACTAGATTTTTCAGCCAATAGGGTATGGCGCATCCTTAAAGGACCTTTTTGCGGAACAATAATTTATAATAGGGACCAACAGAGCCGAATCAGATATAGAATATTCTACTCTTTGTTTATCACTACCAGAGGTCGGCAAAAATCGTTAAAAAGTGGACCCAAACCACACCTAATGGACCCAAACAAAAATGGACCATACCATTTGTATACACCGCTGACGTTTGTATACACCGCTAAGAAAAATTGTGTCTACGAAAAACATCGAAACGCTAGAATCTTGGGCCTAGATTTTATTCCAGTGTTTGATGTGTCACAAAAATGATCATTGTTTAGTAACAAGAGCGTGCTGTAAATTATGTAGGCGTCATATATACTATCATTGCCACGATAAAAAATCGAAAAAAAAACAAAAAAAAACAATTGAAAATAATGGCATCTGTCTAAATTAGACTTTTTTGTTTTGTATTTTTTGGGGGTGCATGGCTGAGACTGGTTGTAAAGTGGCAAAGAGGGCTTTAGTTAAAATTAGCGTATCGCAATACTTCCAGCGGCGCCGGCGGCAAAAGCGACGTTTGGTGTCTTCCTCCACTTGCATAATATCAGCACCTAGTTCGTCGTGGTGGTGCAATACGAGGTGGTGAAGTTGCATAACATACACGAACATCGTATCACTTTTTTTTTTGCAAGATGCAGAGAATTCGTATACGAATTATACATGAGAATAAGAATGAGAATTAAATATTACTTTTTTTGAAGGAAGACGGCAAAAAAAATTAATGTTTTAGAGAAGTTGGATTACTCACTGTTTTATTATCTAGAAACGTATGGATTAGGGCGGTTGACACAAAGGTATTTTAACCACATTGAAAAATGTTCGTATACCGTACGAATTTATGATGAATTATTTATCCAACATTTGTCAATCAAAAATAGTGTACTACTGTGCGTTTTAGGTGAATTTCCGCCGTTTTAACTTTAAAAGATGGCTATTCTAGATGGCTAAAGTCGAGTTTTTCCCGCTCTTCAAAAAACTCAAATATGGCTATCTAGAAAAAAGACGAGAGAAAAAACGGCGGCAATTCATGTAAAACGTAAATATAAAAGGCACTTTAATTCAAATATGTTCTGCCATTCTAAGTATTGTTGAATAATTTTAAGGGTATCAATTTAATGGGTGCCATACATTTTGACCCCACGGGTCGTTTTGACGCGAAATAGAGAGAAAACGCGCACGACGACACGGGGTCAAAATTAACTAGCTTTCAAAAAATGTGTAACTTCCGCCCTAAATCATATTTCTCGAAAATGCTTTTAAAAGCGTGGAAAAATTCATGAAAGGTTTTTAAATCGATGTAGCCACATTTTAAACTCACATAAACCAGATTTTTTTAATATTAAAGCTGTTGGCCAGTTAAATTGCAAGATCGACAGCCAACTTAAAGCCACTTTTTTCACTTTCACGGTATAATTTGCGCCCTATTAACTTTGTAAGAATTAAGTGTAGAGGGTTAACTTCCGTAACTTCCGAGCACCCTCTTCATAATGAAGTCCAAATTAATCTTAACTCGTATCCGTAACATTGTGTTCGATGATTTGAATTCTTTGGCGTATAGACTATAACTTATAGTAGACTATAGACAATAAGTTATAGTCTATAACTGAATACTAGTTTATAGCAGGGTTGCAAAAATCGACAAACGATACACAACTCTTTAAAAGCGTTCAAACTGCACTTTTGTAATCATTTTCTCATTCTTAATTAAAGCCATATGATGGTGTATTCAATGATTTCGACGATTTGGTATTATTGAAATTGTTTATTCGAATCATAACTGGTTGTGATCCGACTTTGCCCAAAGGGACGTTTGAGTCGGTCGGGGTGGCTCCCGATTTTTATTTAATCGAATCAAAAGACCTTTCATGGGTTCACCGCGGTTCTGAATATTTATACCAATCGTACCAGTTTGACGATCATAAAAACTTTTCTTGTGCTCAACATGTTAACGCAACCGTATATTTTTTGTTATTTCTTTACATCATTAACCGAGGCGTAGGACATTCTTGTAAGATAAAAGAGCAAACATGCCGACCTTTATTCTTCATGTTATTGCCATGTGTGACAGGTTTGGGACATCTCGGATGGCCTCCTATCGCAGTGATTTGCAAACGCGAAAAAAATAAATAATGTTACCACTTTTTGGTAACGTTGCTTGTCAGCGCCTCTGAGGCCTATGTGGCCTGTCATTGGTCTTTTTTGAGCGCACTCGGCCAATCACCGAAAAACAAATCACAGAAAGGCGCTTTCCTTATTTTAAAATATTTTTGTATTACAGTCCTCCCCCTCATAAGTGCCGCATTTAAGGAGAAATATGCATTTCCGCTAAACAATTTTTTCGCGTTTTAAAATCAGGACGATATAATACGAATAATTGAATTTCGAGTCAATGAATTAATAAAAGGTGTGTTTTGCGTATTGTTTTGATCACTAGTCTTGAAAAATTTTGATGTTTCCACCTTTTCCTCGACAGTAGTCGTCCAGTTTACGGTACACTTTTCAAAAGTTTCGGTGTAATTAGTCCCTATTATGCTTTATTTTGCTCGCCAAAACGGTTCTTCTATTATATAGAGCCAATATAACGCATTTAATTGTAAAAAAACAATTTTGCCAATTAATAGAACTGAAAGAGTACTTAAAGTACTTAAAGTAAAAAAATGCGGAAAAAAATTCTAATAATGTATGTAGTGAGCTTTAGAATTTTTAAATTGTGAGCTTCAAAAAATTCTAGAGCTCACTACATACGTTTTGAAAATTCTATTTTTCCACATTTTCTTGTTAACGTTTTAAGTTCTAAAATTTGGCAAAATTTTTTTTTAATGGGTTCTATTGGCCCGAAATAATTAAAAGACCGTTTTGACGAGAAAAAAAAATGCATAATAGGGACTAATGACATAGAAACAGACATAACGAAACATATACGGATCTAACAATTTGATTATTTAAACCTTTTAACAGTTTTCCCAATAACACTTTTTTAGATTGAACATTCCAATAAAACTACTAAAACTACTAAACAAACTCCAAAACTAAAACTCCTAATGTCTGAGCATAAAAACAGCAATAAAACGAGCTGCATTCAAATTCGGAACCGTTTAAAGCCACTGAAAAAGTGGATACAATTGCCGGCGTGCATTCGAAAAGTGTGTCAAGATCGGGACGCAAATGATGTGCCCAACAAAAAAGGCGGCGGTCCGGTCCGGGTAGAAGAATCGACCGGTGATGATACGGAGCGGGATCAGCTTCTCACCAAGGACGAACTAACAGCGGCCGAATTCGGCCGGTTGGAGCTGGCCGACCCAGAAAGCTCGGCTGATAGCGTTGCGCAAGAGTCGCCAAAGTCGGCGCATACGGAAATTAAGGCGGAAGTTGAACCGGTCCCAAAATCTGACCAGGCCAATGACCCTCAAAAGGACGCAAAATCTGACAAAGTCACAGAAGAGGAAAAAAATGAACCAAAAAATTCCGAAGAATCTCCTGTGGAACCATCATCAAATTTGACTGGAGCACAACCGGAATCAAATGGTTCCGAGAAAGACCAACCGGAAAAAGATGAAGTGCAAGAGGGCAAACTGTCCGAAGCTGTTCAAAATAATGAAGCAAATTCCGAACCAGTCCAAGAGGCCGAACCCGTGACAGAAAGCAATCCTGCCAAAGAATCCGAACCGGAATCGACCGTGGTTGAACAAAATGTACCTGAAGAAACCGCAAAACCGACCACAGACGAAAGTAAACCATCTCAGCCAGAGGCAGTCAAAACAGAAGAACCGGTGTCAAAAGAGCCCGAACCGGTACAAGAAGAAACCGTACCACCGGAACCCGTGCCACAAGAAGCTCCATCAGCTGAGCCGGTTCAAGAAGATTCGGGTAAGTCTGACCAGCCGGAGCCAAGTGAAAAGCAATCGCCTGAGCCTCCCGCAACCGAAGAAAAACCAAAAACACAAACTGCACCCCAACCACAAGCTAATAAAAAGAAACAGAACAAAAAACGAAACAAGAAAAAGAAATAAACCACATCAAATGAAAGCGCTACTAGTTCACGAAAAACTGAAAACGAATTCAAAAACTACAACAATAAATTCAATACAGACCTATTTTTTTGTATTTCGTGATATTTTGTTGGTTTATATTTTATTGGGTAATTGTAGAATATTCTATGTCATACAGGTACCGGTTTAGTCTCATGAAAATCGCCTACGAGTTACTAGAATAGAGTAATTGTCTTATTTTTGTTGCAATGGGGTGTCCCTATTGGCCAATATCATTTTAAAATAAGCCGACACGGTATAATAGAAACGAGCAGCCGATTTTCATGAGACTAAACCGGTATAACAGTTTTTCGCCGACCCATTAATCTGTTTCCAAAGAAGACGATTTTCCGTTAGATTGGACAAATAAGAAATTAAAATGGAAAATGTATTATAGAATTCAAATAAGTCTACAATTGAACTTACTGAAAATATTATAAAGTGGCTAACTGCGGACTACTGTATAGATTTACTTACAGTTTCAGTTTCTCAATGTGATAAATTTCTTTCGCAACACACGCATACTCGTGATATAGAATCGTATAGTATTTTAACAGTAATTTTAGATATTATTTCCATTTCCGACTTTTTGAACCAACGTTTGATTTCCATGAAGGTTCTCTAGAACTTGAGCTCTGCTGCGAAATTCGCACAAATTCGTATAGCAGCCCTCTAAGTGTCGGACACCACCATTTAATTCGAAGGATTTTCGACCGTGGAGCATTCGACGGTTATTAAACACTAAACAAATTCAATCAAGTTTCTCGTAAGCAATTGACAATGATAGAGGGCTATAGTATATAGCCCTCTATCAGTGTCAATAGCCTATATAATATAGGCTATATATGATATATAGGCTATATATAGGCTATATATGATATCTTATTAAGTCGACGAAGAAAATATTATGGTGTTAGTATTTCCGTTTCTCTATAAGATTATTATTTGAATGAAATTTATGAACAAAGAGTAAACGAAAAAAAGTAGATTGTTTTTGTACGTTTGGCCTTACGGTAAGGATCTTACCTATGCATTGTCCAGGCGTCAATTTATATTCAAAGTTTGTCTTCGATTTTTCCAATGCTTCTTGATACGCCCTGTATGCATCTAGGTATTCTTGAGTGCATGATTCGAAAGAGTGGGAACCTTCAAATGCAGGGGCCCAGTTTACCCGAATTACATCTCCGTCCGTTCCTAAAAAGACATTAGATCGTAATCAAAAATGCAAAAAAAAAATTTGTTTTTTATTCATGTTAAACCCACTCTGAATGGATCATTCGGTTGAAAGTCATTTTCTTCAAAAATGTTATCATATTAATCGAAAATTATTGCTAATCACCTAAAACGAGATGTGGGGCCTCCCATTCTATATTGACAGGATGATCGCGTTCATAATGAATCTTCTGAAATCGTACAGTTGTTTTTGTCAACGTTTTAAAATGATGCGGTTGCGTTCTGCGTAAGTCTTGGGCCGCGGCAAATGCATCAACAAGGGTCGACTCGCCGCCAACAACGCAATCGTCATTTCGCCTAGTTTGTTTATTGAATAAAATGAAAGTACCAGGGCCCGGCAAAATCCAATAAAAAAAAACTCAAGTTTCCTCAGCTTTCGGGTTCACCTTTTGAAAAAAGCTTAACTTTCCTCAACTACCGAGGTTAGATTTAAAAAAAGCTCAACTTTTGAGGAAAAGTAACTTTTGCCGAGCCCTGTAAAGTACCCGTTTTATAACGGGTGACCTGAGAGGCATTGCGCATCAGCAAAAAAAAACTTGGACTATTATATAATACACAATTTGTAGACCAATTGTAGACCTATTGTAGAGCTATTGTCGACCGTTTTTATGTTTAGCCGGAACGACATGTGACATAATACCGCATAAAGTGTATATCATAAAAGATACCTTTAGTATAATACTATATACTACTATAATTTATATAAAAAGTAAGTAACTCCCCAAATCAAATTTTTATGTATCAAAAAATATAATTTATTTCACCTGCATAAGAAATACTGTAATCCAGGTGGTGCTTCCAAGTACGTTAAGTCAATATGGGGACCCAGTTCAACATTGGAGTACGCAATATTGTTGGGGTTTTTTGTAGAAACAACTTCAAATGTCAAACCGTACACAATCGTAGGCTTACCAAACTGAAATTAAAAGCCCCAGAAGTGAAATTTCCAGTCAATTTCAAAAAAGTTAAGTCAAATTTGAAGTAACATTTTTAGTAAAATTGTAAGTGAAGTAATTTGAAATGAAATTTCAAGTGAAGTTTCAAGTAGAATTTTAAGTAAAATTTTCAGCACAATTTGAAGTAAAATTTTCAGCACAATTTGAAGTAAAATTTTAAGCAAAATTGTAAAAAGTCCTAAAAAATTGAGATTTTATTAGTATACTCAAAAAGGCATAAATTTTCGATGTTAATTTATAAAAATCAGTTTGAGAAGCCTACACAGACGGAATCGGATTTGAGACGGAACGCGCAATATTGAGAACATCTCCCTTACCAGTTGGGCATCCACTAAGTAGGCAATAACCGTTCACCGCAACATGCTTCGTTAATGTATGCTGCCCTTTAGTGGTTAAAATATCACTGTATGACATACGCGGAATCCACTCGTTTGGATAATTATGAAACGTCATTCGTGTACTACCATTTTTGCGTTCGTTTTCGTTTTTCAAATAAGTATGAATTGTGGAAAGTGCGATTTGACCTTTGAAAGAGTTAAACATATTATAAAGTTACATATGGTTTATCCAGACTGAACCGTACAGTATGGGGTAAAATTACGTGCTTCTTGCTTTCTCAAATTTTGTATTCTATTAGGCTTAAAAACTAGAAAAGCGAGAAGCGCGTTATAATACCTCATACTGTACAACGCTACTTAGACGCAAATCACATTTTAGACGATATAAGTTTATTTTGGAAAAAAATCTAGCTCATTTTCGTACACAGATAAATAGGTCACTTTTGATAATTTTGACCGTGCGAAAACTGAAGCGTGCATGCATAAGTATTTACTCATTTTTCTCGTATTTACCTGTCAGGTACGGACCGTACGGTGGCCGTTTATTTCATATAATTCATATGGTTAGTATAATATGATTTTTTTCACATAAAAAGTTCATCTGCTGGTCAAATTGATTAAAACAATTAAACCTAGTAATTTGCATTCAAATTATGCTCGGACCAAAAACATATTTTTTAGATAAAACTTTCTATGAAACAATTTGTATACCCACTTTATATAATAATTATAAATCCTCGCCCTATATGATCCTCCCCGACAATTTCATACATGAGATTTTCGCCATCAATCCACACATTCTCAAATTTTGGTGTTTTTGGCCAAGATCGGGGAGATAAGGTTTTTTGACCTGATCCTGGCTGCATACATGATGTACATTCACAGTTCCACCGCATCCAAATCAACGGGATATTTGCTGTCTATACAAAGTTCAAGCAATTTTCTTTGGGCAAAATTTTGTTCGCAATATTTTCCTATTTTTTCAATTTTTATTATTTGTTATTAGACCTTCAAAATCATATCATTAGGAACGCTGCGCCTTACTTTGGTGCTCTTTAATTTCAAGAACCTTTCATCCTTGAGTTTTTAATTACTAAACTCGGGCCTGAATCTGCTCATTTAGCGGAATTGTAATTTTGACCGAGTTGGAAAATACTTTATCGACTGATGCCACCGGCTTCACTTGGGATGCAACTTGACCAACAAACCGGTTCAATCGAGTGACTGGAAAGCGGGAAAATTTCATTTTGTTACTCTCTAAATTAAAATTACCAGAGTTGTATTACTTTATATTTGATATGCGGCGAATATTACACAATCGGATGTCCATTATCAAATTGGGGACATTTAAAGCAAATGTACATACAGTATCAGTTGGAAAAAGACCAATATTTAACTAAACTACCGTTGATCACTTTTTGTAAATAAAAAAAGGTCCAAGGAATAGTGAGACGAGTGAGGGTCGTACTAAACATGCAAAGGTCAACGACTCACGGTGCGTTGGGAAAATCACAGACTAGCGTTCATAAATGTTGCTATAATTGTGGTAGATAATTTAATTTTTAGCGTTTGGCATAAATTTCCCTCTGTTTTTTGTTCATATTTTCACATGTATCTGTGAAGTTCTAGCCGTAGAACAAAAAGGGCTTTTACCGATGAAAAATGCTCTTTAGCGCCGAAACTTGTCTGTTTGAAAAATGTTTTAAATACGTGATGTACGAACTGCACCATATAGGTGAATTTAAAAAAAAAACTTTTATTCGTGTGGAAAAGAGAAACTTCGTCATCCATGGGTATCGTCCTTCAAAGAAAGATGAGTCATAGTCTATAATAGAATTTCGGTTAAACTAATTTTTCATTTTGGTGTTTTTTTATGAAAAGGTTCAATAATAACCTTCAAATTAGCAAATTTATTTCGAAACCAGTCGAGCACATAACGGAACTATTATGTAAAATATAAACTAAGGATTTGCGTGTTTTGTGGAATTGTCTACATTTTTATTCGTTATTTGCCGGAAGCGTCTCATAAATTTCTGGAAAAAATAGTATTTAAAGTAACCATCCAAACTCTTACTACATACAGTAGACTCCAGGTTATTTGCGTATCACTAGATGATTATAATATCATCTCAAAAATTGTCAAAACATGTGCTAGCCATATTACTCATATCCCCCACAAGAATGTTGTCAGAGTCCCTTGATTTGGCCTGAAGCTGTCCGGTAAAATTAAATGAAAATATACAAGCGATAATAGTTGTTGAATCGGTTCACACTAGCTTATGAATTTGTTATCCGGTGCCACAGTCTGTCCTTAATTTTACCATTTGTAGACCAAGTTATCATATTTTGATATGATTCGTGAATAATATCATGTAATATGTAGCATGTTACTGTTAGTCACAACTTACTTTTTATACGGAATTTCATTACTGATTTGAGAAATTTTAACAGTGATTGTCCGGTAACTCATGTAGTTGTCATGTTGTCTACGTGTATGAAATAAAAAAAAAATAACAAAAAAAAAATCAGTAAAGTCCAAGATTTTATGATTTTACAGCAAGTGAATATATTATTTTTTATTAAGGAAATGGCTCATAGAAATTTGCAAAATTGAATATAAGCCACAACGTGGATTCCAAATTTCTTGGCTTCAAAATTGACGACAATTAATTTTTCACATGAAATATCTGGATGGATAATTTATAATGAACCGTTTAAATGGACCACTTAAGGACGGCGTTAGGTTTTTTTCAGTTCCCATTCTGATTATTGGATAAACTCATGCGGCAAGCTTGGAATTAGTCGAATCGCATTCCCTAGAAAGTTGGGCATTCGTCTCCATGGGATTTTTTTTAGAAAATATCATAAAATCATTTTGTCATTCAATAAACAGTGTACGTTTTCTCGAAAATGCCAAAAATAATCAAAGTGTGAACTTACTTTTATGCCTTTCTACGCGGTGTAATATACTTTGTGCGCTGAAGAAACGGTATTTTTATACGGTTTAGCCGATAGACATGACGTCACACAATACGTCTCTAGAACTGCTTACTAAGCTTATTCTGAGTATGGAATTCTGAGACTAGAACTCTCACGTGATTTGGCATCGAGTTTGCTCAAATATTTGCTAAAGTCAGCATGACAATTAGTGTGTAAGCTCGTTATGCAATATTCCGTCTACTATTTCTAAATAACTTTCGTACATTTGAAGGTCTTCTTTTTGTAGAGTTTCGTAAATTACGTAAAAATTGTTATTAATATTTTCGGTTTGTTACCGCACGCATCAAATAACAATAAACCGAACAATGAATGATGTTATAAACTTTGACTTTGAAAAGCGCCCTAGAAAATCTTCAAGTATCAGAAGATTTTATTATTATTGTTTTCTTTAAAGAGTGGGAAAGACAGAAGTATCCTAATGTAAATTTATCGAAAAAACAATATAATTTTCTTTCTACTCAATGTAACCCCCAGGACACATTTCAGACTTTTCTCCGCCGAATAAAATTTACTTTCTGCAAGTCACTATGATGGAGTTTGACCCGTAGATAACGATGGACAAATAAAAAAATCGTCAAAGAAGAGACACGTTTCGGATTTTTCGGGTTTACAAAATGCTCTCTAGCACCTAAATGTGTCTCTTCTACCAATTTATTTTAGTGCACCATCGTAATCTAGGGGTCAAACTGTATCACATATTTATAGCATTCATGAAATTTTTTTTCGTTGCAGAAAATACTGAAATTTATCACGATTATATGTAGGACATCTCAGAGCACAATTGTCGCTCATAAGCTTTTTTCTGAGGGCTTGTAGTTAGCCGTTTCTTGTTTATTTCCTTTTATATTTATACTGACACATTAAGTATGAAATGTATAAAATATCCGGCCTAGATTAATAAATAAAAAGAAACAAATACCTGTTGACCAACAGTTTATTTAAACATAATAAATTGTAACTTCAAGTTACTACCTTGTGCATTTTAAACTGACCACAAACGTCTGGGTCTCGTGTTTGGGAGTTAACTACTGGTTTAGTCTCATGAAAGTCGGCTGCGCGGTTCTAGTATACCGGCATATTTTAAAATGATATTGGCCAATAGGAGCACCCCATTGCAAGAAAAAAGAAGAAAATTGCTCTATTCTAGAAACGTTCAGCCGATTTTCATGAGGCTAAATCTGTATAAAATCAGGAACTCCCTTTAGAAACTCGGTTAATGAATGTTTTTATTCAAACAAAATATATGTTTGTGAAGAAGTTGTAGTTATAATCTACTCTGTACAATTAATAATTAAAATATTTTGTTTTATGGTCTTCCAGGACGACTGACAACATCATAAATTGGCGGTGATCGTATCGGCGAAGTACTAATGTTAATGTTAATTACATTTAATTTCAATTTGATTTCAATTTTTTAACAAATTATCGAAATTGTCCATTTTGGCTTATCGGTTAGAAACATTTTTTATAAGCAAATCTAGGACAAACTGTCGGTGTTGTTAGGTGGAAATAAGAAATGTATTAATAATTCATGGGATAGTGGTAAAAAAACTTGTATTAATACTTATTATTATAATAAACCACCTGCGCAGTTATCTGGCCGATATTTTGGCCGAAAAAATGTTTTGTTACGTAATAATGGTCAGATAACTGCGCAAGGCGTAGGAGGGCTGACTGTAAAATTCTCGGCATAAGGCGACCAGATTACAGCACGAGCGGGGAATTGCGCAATACCCTGTTGTTATTATCCAATTAGAGATCGGCCAGATAACAGCACGCGCGCGGAATTGCGCAATACCCTATTGTTATTATCTAATGAGTCATATTACTCATTGTTTAATCTAAGTTAATTGAACTAACAACACCTTATAAATAGGTATTGATATGATACAGTGTGGAATAGTGGTCGCATGCCACGCTTTTGAGCAAAAAATGTCTCAAATCTTTTTGATGAGCACTTTGCAGCTAGCTGTTCAAGTTACAACAGCGCGCCGCATTGATACACACGCCATACGCGCCCACCACGCTCGCGTACATGTTTAAATGATTATACTGTACTTGGGCAGGCTTGGTACAGTCATTCTGTCATAAATGACTAACAATGGACATAACTAGCCAGCCATTGGTTATGCCCTTGAAATATGATATTAATAATAATATGGTCAGATTAATAAATCATTAATGCGCCAATTTCTTGTGAAGATTCCGTTTTTTGTGAAGATTTTTTTGTGAAGATTTTTTTGTGAAGATTTTTTTGTGAAGATAATATATTTTTTGGTTTTAAAATGAAGTGGTAGGGTCGATCTGTTTAAAAAATGCAGACTATAGGCACTAGGCTGCGCACAAACCTTTTCAGGTAAAAAAATATTTCGAAGTTTGTGGGCAGCGGCTGCCTAATAGGCACCTCCTAGAGATAAACAAACAACCATATCAATTTAGGAATACGTTGAAGTTCAAGGCTTGAACACCTTTTCAGGGTCCATCACACCACTCTAAAGCTTGGATCAGTTTTTATGGGAATACTTCAAAAGCATAAGTTACCAAATACAAAATTTGTAGTCATTCAGAAAAAAACCTTCTTAGAAAACTCGGATCAATGGGCTAAATCGTGTCCCATAAGCCAATTTGGCTTGTTTTTCCTCGAACTCATAATTTAAGCTCTTCGTTTCCTTATTCCACATCTTTCAGCCGTCAAATTATCACAGTCGTTATCCTATTGCAGTTTTTCATAATCACATACACAGTCCCGACCTTCCGATTGTGAAAGTTTGGGATACGATGTATTTTCGGATGGAGAATCCGATTTTTTTAGCAGTTTTTTTTTTGGCAAACCTGTATTTATCGGTGAAAGGCAATCTAGTAATGGAAATATCGGTTTTAAAATGTTATTTAAAATTTTGCGCTGAAAAACACGAAAATGATGTCCATTTTTGTGTTTGACCAATTTTTGACCGATAATTATCGGTTTTGAGAAAAATAAGCGTCATAAATATCGGTTTCAAAAAGTTATAGACGTATTTTTAAACGAAAAACACTAATTTAGAAACCATTTTCTGATTCGACCATTTTTGCCCAATGAATATCGGTTTTGTAGAAAAATTGGTGAAAAATTATCGGTTTTTAAACGCGCTGATTTTTTTCAAAAAGTGTCTTTAGATGTTCATTTTTTCATAATTTTTGCCCTGAAAAAAAATTTGAGATGTTCATAATTGGGCCCAAAACTTTTGGGCCAAAAGGCATGTATAAACTGTATTTTCGATAATGCGTGACAAATGGGTCCTAAACTATATCGTTCAATAAACGACGTGGTATAAGAGCTGCACAAAGGTGTGGACATTTAGTTTTTGTCGGAAATCAAAAGCGCAAATTTAACCCTCTGAGACATGCGGTACCGATTTGCGCGCAAGTTTTAGATGCCTCCACTGGATGTCTTTAGTTTTTGCATATAAATTGGGCAGACAAAAATAAATCTTCATTCCTAGGTGGACGAAATGGCCTTCGAGGTAGGCCTCTTCCGGTCATATTATCGAATGAACATTTATTTTTTTCTGCCCAATTTATATGCTAAAACTTAAGACATCCAGTGGAGGCATCTAAAACTTTGATTTCCGACAATAACTAATTGTCCACACGTTTGTGCAGCTATTATATTGAACGATATAGTTTAGGACCCATTCGTCACGCATTATCGAAAATNATATAATTTGTTCTTTTCAGAGCGTTTTGTGTTCTTAAATCTGGTAATAATTAAGCTCAAAGTAAAAAAATGCGAAAAATGAGAAAAGGGCTTTTCGCGCGTAGCGCCTCAATACGAAAATAAAAATAGCCTAGATTTGTGAGTAGTCTTTATCAACAGAAAATTAAAATTCATCCTGGGATTAATTTACTTCAGACAATTTTAAATTGATAATTTTCAGGAACGTAATAATTATCGCGCTCAAGGTCGTTTCGCTGTACAGCGACGGGGACGGCTTAACAAAATCAAAAATTAATTACGAAATATATGAAAAACGATTTCGTTGAACTTTCGTCTCCCGACGACACGTTTAAGATTTAAACGTTCATACAAATTTGCTTTCCGTATGTTTCCGAAAGCGTTCTACAGCATTGTGCATTTAGTCTTTTTTCCCAATTTAATCCACGTGGTGTCCCAACCTACACAAGGTGTATAACTGCCAAGGCTAGATTGAGAGACCGTGTGGATTGAGTTGGAAGAGAGATAACTATGAGAATACCGTACGAAAAAAGTATAACTGATGGAGAATTTCAAATTTGAGAATTTCAATATAACAATTTCAACCGTGCCTTATCGGCAGTTCGTGTTGGGGATAATTCGTTTGGTGTGGAGGATGAGGATTAGTGTAATTATTATCCGTTGGCAGGTCGTGTTGAGGGTAGTTGGTACTCTGCTTGAACACATGATCGATGTAACCTGGTTCCGGTTGGCTATATACCGGTTCAAAATACTAAAACAGTTCGAGCAGTTTTATGTAGAGCGCCTATTTCATGCCGCGGCATGCCGTTCATTGAGAATCTGGATTACTCGTAAAAAGTTTTCAATCATGCTATTTTAATCGTTAGTTGTATGGAATTCAGTTACAGACCGCCGTAGGTATAGTCCGGATTTTTTTTTTAATTGGCCACGAGCTAATTATCTAAATTTTCGGGATAATGCTGTGAACTTGGTTTACTGGATTTTTGTACATTGTGGATTGTGTAATAACATATTTTGAACCATTTTCTGAATTGCATCAAACCGGTTTGTAAATATAGGCGATTCATAATATCACTGTTACCGGGCGACTGTCTATTTTTCTTTACCATTTTTAAATCATCATTTTTGTGAAGTCGAACATAGACAAGAGCGGCAATAACAGAGGCACCAATAACCAGGGCTAATGAAACGCCCACAACGAGGCCCGGATTAGTTTCGGGTGTGATCGTTGTGTCCCGTTTTTTCACCGTGGCAGGAGACATACTTCCGGGTATACTACTAATTTGCTTGTAACTGCACGCGTTCATTGCACACTGGTCCTTTTCAAACAGTTGGGCTCGTCTGTTTCGATTTGAGCCAGAATTTCGTGGTGGATAAAATATCGCATTGTGTGAATCACAGCAGTCTAAACATGGATCCGTTTAACTCTTGTCGAAATAACATCGTTTTGCACTGTGGCCTTTCAGAGAAAACACTTTTCAAAAAAAAAAAATTCAANGGTGGATAAAATATCGCATTATGTGAATCACAGCAGTCTAAACATGGATCCGTTTAACTCTTGTCGAAATAACATCATTTGGCACTGTGGTATTTCAGAGAAAACCCTTTTCAACAAAAAAAAAAATCAAAGAAAGTTTCAAAAAAAAAATTAAAAAAAAAAATTTTAAATACATATTAGTGATTGTGGAAAAATTTCCAAAAAAATTTCAAAAAAAAATTTAAAATACAATTGTGGAAGATCGTAACACTTTCACATTCCAAAAAGTGGTACTAGTGTGAGTCGTCAATTTTTCACCGAGCTCAACGCGGGTCGTATAATAAATACGACCGAGTACTATTTTAAACATACAAGCGAAATTTGCTCGGGAACACTTTTTTCCACACGCCAGTACGATTTGAATATTTTTTCGGGTAAGGGGCATTTGTTGCCTTTTTTTTGTTGCCTTTTTCATCTTCCCAAAACGGTAACGATTTTATTAATATTTTGTTACAATTTGGCTTCCACAACTGTTAACCCTTTTTCGCGGAACTACATGAAAGAAACCACATTTTTTTCGAAATTTAAAAAAACATGTGCTCCGAAAACCGTTCTTTTAATTGAACAAGACCATTTTTAACAAACGGTTCAAATCTTACCTGCTAAACCACAGCGGGAAAAATGAACAGGTGTGTTCGATCTGTCCAAACAAATCCGTATTTCCCATAACTTTTGAGACTCTCGCCGCCTAACCTTCTCACAGCCACAATGAACCGAGAAAAACTTGCTGCCCATTTTATCGGCACCCAAAATGCCAGCCTTTTTCATTAGTGCCTCATTGAGTTGTTTTAATGTGTATGTATTTTTCTCATGTGGTTTTATTTGCTCAGTTGCCAGAAGCTCATGAATACGCCACCGTTTTGCAATTTCAAGCGTTTGCTGAAAATAAGAAAACGGCGACGGAAACCGGTTTGGTTTAACGGCACCGTGTTGACACCAGCTTTGCTCCCAGAGCCAATCAGCACCGTAGCCATCGCATTTCAGGCCCCGCTTCTCTCTATTTCGCAAGTTTGGCCAATGGTTCAAAAGTTGATTGTCGATGGATGTTGTCTCATTTGAAAGCAGAATATTTTGCTGACCTTTTATGGATTTCAGAGAAATTAATACCAATAAAAATTTAAGAAAACTCCCGCGAAAAATATTAAAAAAAACTTTAACGAAAACTTTTAAGAACACTTTCAGGAACATTTTCAGGAAAATTTTCAAAATGTTTGAAACATTTCAAACTTAACATAGGGTTTGTTAACACTCACTACAAAGCTATGAAGAAAAGTTTCGTGAAAACGTTCAGAAAAGATGTGCTGAAATTTGATAATATATTAGTGAAATCCGTCCCTAGACAACCGGTACCGACAACATCTACCGGCCAATATCCATGAATTTTCCACGTATTAAAATTGTTTAACCTAGGATCTCCCAGTTCACACATACAATCTAATTGGGATTCGAAACAATTTTTATTGGTGAGTTTAAGAGAGGTAAAGGTTTTTTCTCATAAAATCAAACAAGACCCATGTAACATGGGCCATTTTTCAGCTAATGCTAAAAAGCTTTTAAAGCTTTAAAAGCTTTAATAAGGTAAAGTAAACTACAGTTGGTGTGGTAACGAGTTGACACGTAACAAGTTGACAGTTTGGAATGAAGTGACACTTTTTGGGAGTTTTTTGAGCAAAAACGGGCAAAACTAGGCAAAACATGGGAAGTGACGGAACAAAGTGACTGTTTGGAACGAGTTGACAGGAAACGAAAGTGTCAACTCGTTACCACACCAACTGTAATGTGCTAAACGTAGCAAGCGGAAAGCTCAAATAACTAACGCTGAAATATTTTAAAACGCAAGTGATCTAGGTTAGACACGTTTTTTAGCGGATTATATTCAAAAATGCTGACCCAACATAAAAATTTTCGAACCCTACTCTTCTCCCTCATTTTCATTTATAATTTCACACGTTGTCTTTGGCCAGTGCATTGCCAGAACCCAATATCCACGATCACTATCGGTTGTTGGAAAACTCTGAACCTTACCATTTCGGGAACCTGGTCGACCAATGACCGGGGCATCGGGGCGTACAAGGGCGAACAAAACTACAGTTAAAAGTCCTCTTTGCATAATTTTTCCTCTAAATTTTAGCCTTTGTTCATAATTTTTTTGTGTGCCAAAAGTTCTCGGACAAGATGAAGTGACGCATATGTTTAATGGACCAGTGATCCGTTTATTTCGTTTAACAAATGTTGACGTATTGTTCCAACGTTCTCCGAAAGCGCTCTTTGAATATGCTTCGTTCAACAAAAATTTATTTTAACATAAATATTTCCGCTAGTCTTTGCATGGATTTTTCAGAAAGGCATAATTACCACAGTGTATGCGGTAATACTGATTTAACTGTTTATATGAAAATCGCAAGAAATGATGAACCTTTTTTTTCTGGTATTTTTTCTTCTCAAGTTGATTTTCCTGGAGGAGTTTATGCGGGATTTTTCGTAAATCTGCGTACCACTTGATGACATCATCCTGGACTGCGTCGGCAACATCACGTGTTTAAATCCCGAAAATTAAAGTCTCCTTCCGGGAACTGGAAAACCAACGTAGGATATGAAGAGGGCTCTAAAATATATAATAAGAACCTGACTGGCGCGAATACAGAAAAAGGCGAACCCGGTGAACAAATTGAGTAAAAAAACATTTTTTTTTGGTCGTATCTAATTGTTTAGAGAAAAGACGTAGACACTGCGGAAAAGCAAAATTTTCACAAAATTTATAAGAAGCTTGTTAATTGTGTTTCATTTGGGGTCCATAATTGATTTTTTTGACAAAAATATCACGAGAGGAAAAAGAGACTAAGAGAAGAAAAAATAAGGGATGCCGAGCAAAAAAAAAATCGAAAAAAAACTGTAATAGCCACATGGTAGGAAATGAAAAGTTAGGTTTTAAGATTTTTGTCCGTTTGCGCTCAAGTTCAACCGATGACGTCATAATGGCAAATAATGGTCCCAAATGGCCATTTTAGAATGCGTCATTTTTTAACGCCTTAATGACATTTTTTTTAAATTTTGTTTTTTTTATATTAATCAGCGGCACAATATCTAGTGGGAATTTGAAGGAAATTATTTTACGGGCTTCAGAACCCCCAGAACTTTTTAATTTGGGATTTTCCATATACCCTGTGTGTTAAACAGTTCTGCGTNCTAATGTATTTTTTTCGACAAAAATTGTCAAAATTAATTGAAATTTCACTGGTGGATTGCTATTTTTTTCTGATCATTTCTGGATTATACGACGGCATCGAATTCGGGCTCTATAAGGAAGTTCCATATTACCTATCGTTAACCCTTCTTTTATAATTTCGACTGCGCAGAATAGGCTAAGGGCGCGCCTCTCTTTTTCGTTTTTTTTTCTTTCTGCATCCTGGGGCTCGGAAAAGGTGTAGTCCAATTGGTACCGACCGGAGGAAAAAGCTCTCAAAAATATTCAATTGGCAGTCTATTTTTATAACAGCTGAAAGATAAAAAAAAATCCAAATGGGTCGCCTATGCCGGCATAGGATCGTCTATGCCTATCGCCTATGGGTTAAACACAAAATAGCCAAAAGTACGTTTTGTTTACTGGAAATGAAACCCTTTCCTGGTTTCACCCTTTTTAGTGTTCGCCATTCTAGTTTCACTCGAAAAAAGTTGTGTCACTGTATATTCGACACGTGAATATTATTACAATAAAAAACTGTTACCATTTGTACAGACAGACAACACAGAATCTGACTTTCGATCATCTTCCATCATACGGTCAAGCAGAATCGTTTGTGTCCATGATGATAATGGCGAGCCCAAAAAAAGTCCAGATTCTAAATTAATATCAGAGCCCCTGAAAGTGGTTCGAAATTTGTATTTAATTTGTGTATTTAATTTGTAATTTGTTTTTCTGAAAAAGTGTTAAGATAATTGGGTTAAGCATTTGGTTACATAATTGAGGGTTAATATTAAATGAGCAAACAAGAGTTTGAATTTTTGGTCGCAGTGATTTTCAAACGCGAAAAAATAAATAATGTTACCACTTTTTGGTAACGTTGCTTGACAGAGCCTCTGAGGCCAATGTGGCCTGTCATTGGTCTTTTTGAGCGCGCTAGGCCAATCACCGAAAGCCAAATCACCAAAAAGCGATTTCCTTCTTTTAAAATATTTTTGTATTACAGTCCTTCCCCTCTTAAGTGCCGCACTTAAGGAGATATCTGCATTTACACTAAAATTTTTTTTTTTGCGTTTTAAAATCAGGACGATAGAATCTATTCAAGTTGCTGACGTGATTTTTGCCTAGTATCGTGTTATTTACAAGATATGGAAATTGGTAATTATTATTTTGACACCGATGCTTTTATTATTAGCGCCATTCGTGATATAACAAATAAAATAAACCTATTTTTATGAACAAAACTTTCTGTACGTACTCAATGCCAATTCTTGTTCTAGCAAAGACGTCATCCAACTATCGTCTGCGATGGTTTCTTGGTATTTTGAAAACAATTGAACATCCTCCAGAGAAAAAAATGAAGCTTGAAAATGTGATTTCAACAATTGCACCACGTGAACGTTCTAAACAGCCAGAAGTAAAAGGCGGTTGGCACAACTTGGCAGGTTAAAAAAATAAACTTACGGTTGGTGGAGATGCAAAGTAAATATTTTCCAAATTTTCCCTTTTTAGTGCCGATTTCAGGTTATGTACAAAAATTGTTCGTATTTCTTCATTATACGTGAGCGCAAGAATAAGCTTACAAATTTCCATGTTTCGTTTTCGAGCACCAAGTCTTGATAGATTGCACCTAGGGGATGCTTTTTAATTCTAGAAGGATGGTAGGTTTTGATAGGATTGATATCATACCTTGTCTATGACCAGTTTTTTCACCATGTGATTTTACTTACATTAAAAGCCAATCGGATTCATATCGCCAATGAACGAATAAAAAAGGCTAGTTTCAGGCTTACGAAATAAAGTACATGTGGTTATCTTCTGTTAAATTCATTGACAGAAATACATTTTTATGAACTTTTTATGACATTTTTCAAAATTATAAGCCCTAGTTTGTTACCCATGACTGAATCAACGAAATTATGTGCCAACTCTCGTATTTCCAGTGGCCTTTGGATATGACGTGCAATTGAGCGATATTGACTGATCCAATTTGCAGATGTATCGAGGCACCCTTGAGGTTTTTTATAATAAGTTTATTTAACAAAATACAAGAGTTAAGTTGGCAAACGACTGCCCTGGAAAAAACAGTCTCTACAAAATGGTCTACCGTTACGTTCAACACATTTTTAATGTAAGTTTTATAATTAAAAACTCGACAAAAGTCTTAGCTACTGGTATACCAAAAAGTAACCAGCAACATGTACTTCCTTACACCCTTCATATTTTACCTTACATATTTTACTTAATTCACATTACACCATGTATTGCGCGATTAAAATTTCGAAAAACCACCTTTTCCAATTGTAATTCCAACGCAGTTGTGATTACTGATATCGATATCCAAATCATCCATATCTTTATTTGCTCTTCTATGAATACTGCCGATATTCAGTACGGAATGGGTTTCGCCAACGGTCATATTAATGGCACGATGGAAATCCTGCAGAGCTGCTTCTTTGTGTCCATTTTCATCAAACATTCTGCATTTTAGCTTTTCAAAGACTGTCAAAAAATCTTCGAAAAAAAACTTTGTACAAAAGCGCCTATGTCATATAGGGTGTCGAACTTAGGCTGTTACATTTTTGGAGCTTAATGTAAGCCTAAACAGCAGCAAAATTGTATCGGTTTAGGTTGGACACCCCGTATAGCCTATATGATATACACCACCTAACACGTTATCTTACCACACGTTATCTTACCAAGATTACGTTATCTTACCGCTTTTTTAGCGTTTATAAAGGTAAGATAACGTGTTAGGTGGTGTATGTTATAGCGAAGTAATCTGTCAGAAGTATAATATGTTTTGCTATTTTGATGTAAAATTTTTGGGTAGGACTAAACCTGAAACTTCAAACTGTTAACGCATTATCAGAACATTGTCTTTCTGACTATAAAATTTTTTAACTGAATTTAATTTAAATTTTAAGATTCATAGGCTTATAAAGACAATTTTTTCTTAATTATATACTTAAGTATCATTTTTATGGCCATTTGAATGTTGTTCGAAAAGCCTATCCGCATTCGACTATAGCATCCAGCTTATTGCCACAATTCCGTTTCATATCTTGTATGCTGGATACAGGCATTACCTAGAAGGTCACTGAGATGAAAAAATGTGTGGCTCGTTGTCAAGTTTAAGGCTTATGAGAAATCCTTAATTAAAAATTCTTAGGAAAAAAATTCTAATAATAAGTCTGAATGTAAGAATACAAAAATGTTGGTAAAACAAGTTATTTATCACATTAATTTATCGCAGTTTGATTGAACGATTTATTTGGAAAATTTATATTCAACATGATACTTGTACAATCAGCAAATAAATATATACTACAGTAAAATACCTGTTTCAATAATTCTGTATCAATTGTCATATCTGGAGACCAGACCAAATCGACTGTTGTCTATTGCGGGGTTAAGCGTATCTTACTTTTTATGAAATTTTTAATAAAGTTAAATAGATACCGGCGAGAAAATTTCGCGAAAAGGTTTGGTATTTGTCACTTCTTGGGTTAATAAATTTCCTTGGATTTAAACGGAGTCTTAATTAATTTAAGCCACACTTGAAGCAAAGAATATAAAATTCTCTAAACCCAATCCTGCGAACCGAGTACAGACATTGTAAATGAGTTTTCCAGTTCATCCCCCATTCCATAATGCCTATAAGTTATAGGCATTAACATAAGTTGTACTGGACATATTCCTTTGCTTTTTTATCAACTTACTTATGTAAGACCGGAACAACGACGCCCCGTTCAAGCTGTTGAGCAAGAAGAATGCCTTCACGAAGACCTCGTAGTAAATTATTCGGCCCTTGATCAAAAAATAAAAGTGGCAAGATCCATCCATCATGTGTTTGATCGATGGATTCTCCTGGTAAAGCCTCGTAATAGTCTGGGAACGCATTGTGATAATTTGCATAATGTTCCAATGAATGCAAATTAGGAAGTCGTGCTTGAGTCGTATTTTGAGTTTCGTTTGATTCGGATCTACCATAAAGGGGCTCAAAAATACCGATATAAGCCGAAAGAGCCGTTATTTGTATCAGAAACAAAATTTATATTTGCTTGTATAATTTCGTTATTCGTAATACATGTAGTTTGTTTTGTTAAGTAAAACATTAAATAATGTTCAAAAAACTATGAGTCATACTAAGGGGTGTCATACTAGGAGGTGTCAGTCTAGGAGTGTCATACTAAGAGGTGTCATAGACTATCATACTATGACACTTGAAATTCCTTTAGTCCGAAATTTGAAGCCCGCCTAGATATTGCTACGTTTGGGTCTAATTGAAGTTTGGCAAGCATTGACTCGTAAATCGCCTCTTTGTTTACGTCGATGACATTTTTATGAGAATGAACGGGAATATCGGAAATAGGACTCGATAAAGTCGACTTATATTATGAATCAGCTTATCATGTACCGGTATAAAAAAATTTAAAATTGTGCTTTCCCTGGCTTTGTTTAGACAACCAAAAATCAAATTTGATTAGTTTACTAGGTAGATGAGCCTAAGAATAGCACTTGGGTGAGCAAAAATAGTAATTCTTTGACGTAGTTTTCCTTGAATTCATTTGTTTTAGCTAAATGACGGACAAGTAAGCTAGGACTTATAAATTACATATGTATGGGCTTATTTATTAGAAGCTAGTTGACGAGCCCTAATCGGACGCAAAATAACCAGCGAGACAAAATACCACCATGATTAGTGCTAACAATCGATATTTAAGTTTCACAGGATCTCTAAAATCCGAAATCACTTCGTATAGCCAAATAAATACCATTACTATTTTAATTGTTTTTTTTCTTAATCAATTTTTTTTTTAATTTAAATACGGGTAATATGAATGCAAGGTCTTATGTCGGTCGTTTATTTTTATTGGTAGTAAACAAACGTAACCACAGCAAACGTCACGACGCAACGTAATTCAAAAAATTGGTAAAACTTTGCGTAAAAATTTTGACTCCATATGCATGACAATTTTTGCCTTTATTTTTTGTCCAGAAGAAAAAAAATAAGAATTGTACTGTACTGTTGAATTATACTGTAACAGGTCAATTTTTCGGAAAAAAAACTATTAATACAGTTTTGTTCAGCTCAAAAAATAGAGTTCAAAATTTTTGTCCATTTGTGCTCAAGGTCACTGGGTCACGTGATAATGTAAGGCGAATGCATGGTTTTGGGCCAAACGAAAACACGATATCTAGGGGTTAAAACATTAACTTAAATGATTCCTTTAATTGTTTTTGTGTTTTTTGATGTAATCATAAAAAAATACCAAAGTCGTATGAAGATTGTAACCGTAGGCTTGAAGACGATTAAACCATATACTCATATACTAGTATCAAAAAAATCTGGAGAATTCCCAAAACCATGCCTTTATCCTGAATTATCACGTGACACAGTGACCGTGAGCACAAATCACTAATATTTTTCTGAGCTGAACAAAAAAAATTTTTCCGAAAAATTTATCTGTCCAATTCTTATTTTTTCTCCATGACCGGTTAAAGTCTTATAATATAAGATCTGGACCAGTCTTATAAGATTTTATACCCTTTAATGCATTTGATGATTGGTGCGCCCACAACGCAACGGTTTTCCCAATTCTTGGGAAGTGAAAAGTTGCGTTGTGGGCGCAACAACTGTATCCTCTACAATAATTTTAAGCACATGCATTTTTTGATGAAAAAGGGTACACAGTGTGTACTACACACGGTCCTTAAGTCTGATAAATACAAATGAAAATGTTCATCGCGGCAGCTCTGATTAATAGTCCACGTTTAATTTTGCAATACACAATATTTGCCAAGTTTTCAAATTTATTTCTGGATCAAATTAAATTAATCGACGAAAATCAATTTGACCATCTTGTCCTTCGGCTAATTTAATTAGAAAAAACAGCATCCCTGGGATAGAGTGGGCTACCCGATTAATCGATATTTATTAGGCTGGACGGATCAGTGTCGTTATCTAAACTGCTTATTGGATATTAGCATTCTTTTTTTCTACATTTTTGAGGGGATTTTCTAGTTTTGTTTGTATTTGTTAAAATATGGTGGCAAATATACATGTTATTCGTCTCAGCAACGAGCTCAACACAGGAAAGATTCAGCCAAAATTATCATTTTTGTGAAATTAGATAGAAGTTCGATCAGTGAGACTGTGTATCGTACATTTAAGGTCGGTAGATAACGGAATTATGTGATGAAAAAACTGAAACCCGTAAGAACGAGATAATTAAAATTTGAGTGGGTCGACAAGCCCCGAAGGTCCGCAAATTTTTGACAAAGCACGCTAGTTTACCATGGTCAAAACGAGCCTGTGAAATATAAATTACACATAACTTTATACACATTAACCTTTTTTTTAATTACAGTTAACACAAAATTGGATATAAAAAAAAGTTCGATCAATCTGTTCTGAAAATTAGAACGTAAATTTTACATCCCTGGCCCAAAAATGATACAGGTTACCACTTGATGTCTCTTTAGATAAGCATATCTGAGATATGATATCTCCCTTGATGTGCATTATGCACAGTACATGTATTTGGCACGTTTTTCGGAGGTCAAAAATGCACATCTAAAGACCTTGGGACGATTAACGGCAACCGGAGGGTTAACTGCAAACTGCACAATAGTGGACGGTTAACTGTGCAGTGCAGTAATGGTAACAGTGTGCACCCTGTGTAGGCTGTCTTAAGGTCTGAACCCATACTGAAGAATTTTACACGTTCTTATAGATTACTGTATATGGTAACTATAAGTTTACCATCTCGTTTTTTCTTTGTTAAAATTATTTGGCAGGTCTAATAAGATTCGACGGAAATGAGCGGGGCTCTGGAGAATATAACGAAGCAACCAAATCTAACAGGTATTTTGTTTAATAACATTAACAGTAGTGTTCAACTTATACATATTGCGTTCGTACATATTGTACTATCGGAGGTTTTTCCCAATTTGGAAAAAAAAATTCAAGTTCTTCGGCATTCCGAAACCATGTCCGCCGAAGTACAGTCCCTGATGCTTTGAGTGCCGCTTTTGATTTTCCCAAAACAGCGGCACTCAAGGCATCAAATAAAAAAATCCCCAAAAAAGCGGCACTCAAGGCATCAGCGGCACTCAAGGCAGGGACTGTACTTTATTCGATTTTAAATTCGGGTTCAGTTTTTATACAACATGACCGGTCTTTGACACAAATAAACGGATATTCTGAAACAAACATGTTTCAAACACTTATACGTATTCAACTTTATAATTAATTCTTTATTCAATAATATATTTGTTTAATTTATTTAGACTTTGTCTCTTATTTGAAAAGTTTTGAAAAAAGATGTTTTTTGGGTAGTTACAACTCAGCGTTTAATATTTATTTCCGCCGTTTTTTCCTTTTGTTTTTTTCTAAATAGTCATAAGTTTTTCGAAGTTCGAAAGAAGTTTTGCCATCTAGAAAACACGGAAGAAAAAACGGCGTAAATTCAACGCAGAGTAGTATCGTGAGATATATTTCCTAATGTATAATTATATAATATTTGATGATCTAATTAATTTTTATGAACGTGTAGAAGAACCGATTTCAAACCATGCAAATAATTGCCGAATGGATATTGCGGGTTACAAGGGATGTCGCGACGAATTGGTAATTGGCGCTATCGGACTTCTATCTTAGTAATATAAAATAATAAAGCGGAATATTTCTCCTGAAATAATTACATCGAGCTTGGAAAAAAATCGATTAGGAATTAATTCTATTATAGAATGTTCCGCTTTTTTTCTTAATTTTACTAATAAGTGCTGTCCGTCTGCATTGTGATAATGTTCGTTTTCTCGGGCCGGAAACAACGACAACTGGAAAAAGAAATGCGAGAGAACGACGAAAATATGCTCTTACAAATAAATAAATTTATTTAAGGACGGGTAGGTAGCGTTGTTTACAAACGTCACTTTCCGGGAAACCGTTATAAAACATGTTTGCTAACATCCGATTCATTATTTCTTTTTTTTATTTAACGTAAAAAAGAGTGAATTTTCACTTTTGATTATTTTGGGGACCATAACTTTTTCCAGAGGCCCCCCACGAAGCCGTGAACTTGGCACACTTAATTTTTATAACTTCCGCAATTTTCATGCGATAAATTTCATTTTTTTTGTAAACTGCTCTAAATGACAAAACTAAATGACGTACAATTCGCTTTTTTCAATTTAATGCGGAAATATTTGTTCAACTCTCAAAAAACTNAAACAACGACAACTGGAAAAAGAAATGCGAGAGAACGACGAAAATATGCTCTTACAAATAAATAAATTTATTTAAATGATAATATATTAATTTAAATAATAATATATAATTGTCTGAAATACTCCTGTCTGTTTCTGAAGTAATGCTATAAAATCAATTCAGGTTTGCGCCAAAGACTTCTTGAGCAAATTGTCCATAATGTATGTCTAATAATTACAATAAGTTTCCAACGTTTTATATCGTTGGTTTGCGTTAGTTTGGTAGGTGAATGTGACTGTTCAGTTTTTGCTGCGTCGGCTTGAATTAACCATCTGGGGCTCTTCAGAAAAATCTGGGAATCGTGTTTGGAAAGTAGTGGGAGTGGACCCGAGATCCGAAAGTTCTGTTTGAAAAAACTTCTGTTTTTTCCCCGGACATGAACATTTGAGAACAGAACGCCAATAGAACAAAAGAACGCAAGAACATCGTTCTGGGCCATATGGACATCACGAGACAGAACAGAACGGCCATTTAGATCGTTTTTTCGTTATATTTAAAATAGAACGTTCTGTTCTGAACAGAATCTTTGGAGTGGACTATTGTCACTATACCTAGTCGTACTATTCACACATGTAGCGTGTTATATGAATGTCGGAAGTTTTTTCTGTCGTAATTTCAAGATAAAAAACATGTTTTGGTGCTGGAGACACCATATGTTTTTAGAAAAATCAATTTTCCATAGGGAAAATTTGGATTGTCACCGACGGTCACCGTCAAGAAAATATAAAGGAAAAAACTCCCACAGGGAAACATACTAACTTTATTATATTATTCTAAGTTATAGCAATTAAAATTATAAATTAAACAATACACTCACTACGCCGTTATCGGGTGAAACTCTTGACAAAATTTTGCCAAGAATTTTTCAATAACCACTACGCTCTGCGCCCTTATGGGGTAAAAATTACGTAATCGAGCAAATTTTTTTCTCAAAGTTTGTACCCGTTAACGCCACAGGGGGTGTATACTAGTTACTTAAAGTAACACCATTATGATTTTTAATGGAACGAGTAAACAGCATGCATATTGTTATTTTTGCCGTGTAAGCAATTTCGTTCTTCAGTTTTGTTGTGAAAAATTCATCTTTCCACCTATCCAATTGAATTTATTATATAATGCATTTATAAAACTAGTTTTTCAAGTTGGACTTTGCAAAGTACAAAGTTCCGCAACTACAGCAACTACTGCATGCAGCATAGTCTACGCTTAGTTACTAAGTTCCAAATTGAACTTTCAAGTCGTTTTTGAACGTAATGTTTGCCTACCACAAACGATAAGCGTATATATCGCGATTTGCATTTGCCCGTCCGTGAC
>SCLG01000043.1:476234-500820 GCA_004367875.1 Oikopleura albicans
GATTTGAGGATACAAAACGACTTTAAAAATGGCGCCTTGTTTAATTCCGCAATTGAATTCAACGAGAAACTGGTGTCGGAGCGGTTTTCATATCCCGAAAATAATTTCTTCAATTTTTCCAACAGTACCAAAGTTAGGGTCGTGGTAAATTATTCACAAAAACATTTTTGTTATATTGTTAACCATTTGTATTATTCTATCTTATACCCTTTGTCAGTCATATTGGACGTGAAGGCCTTGATACAATTTTCGATTATCGAGTTTCACCGCTACTGGCACCCGCCGAATTACTACGTAAAATGGCACCAATGCATATTTATGCCGCCGACCATGACCCTCTGCGGGATGATTCAATAATGTTTTTTAATGCTGCAAAACGCGCCGGAAATAATCATATTAAATTAACAATTTGGGAAGGTAGTTTTCATGCCGAGGCAATGTTTTCAAAGTATTGGCTCAATCTCAGCGTGATGCCACAATCGGATGCGTGGATTGGAGAATACTTACATGCACTGAAAAGTTTCACGGAAACCTAAGATGAAATTCGAATTTGTGAGGAAGTGTGACATCATGTGCAATTATGAATAATTTTTAACTATTTCAAATTATGACTATTATGACAATTATATTGGCTTACATACGTGGAAACGTATAAATTTTCAAGTCGGATCATATGATAAAATATTTATAAAATATCCGATTTTTTCACAGCTCGGTCGGCTTTAACATTTTTTTTATGGGAATAACGTAGGGCGTTTCGTTAATATCAAAACCTCATATACTAATTACAGTAGTTAATTATTCAAGTATTATTATTCGAGCCGCATTTATTTTTGTCACAGTTCAAACGTTACAAAATTAAGTTGAAACGCTCATAATACTTTGTAATTGTATCCGGGCACCAAATAAGGACCAATTATTTAAGGTGGCCATCGTCAAATAAGGGGGACCCCCTTAGGGAATTTGTACGGTCCAAGAAGTAAGAAGTGTGCCTATGTAATATAGGATGTTGAAAAATTTAATTTGGATAACTAATGGTCCATGCATCATGGACTAATACGTTTAAATAGCCTCTACATCATGCAGTCTATTGGACAGACTGTACTTAAAAGTTAACGTTACACCGGTGGGCATGGCATGCATAATTTACACAGTTTAATAAATATTGTTTCAATACTAAGTTAGCCATTTTCAAAATAAACATCAATTTTGTATTTACGTTCAACTAGCATGTGATTTGCAACCGTTTCGGTTCTAGCTAAAACTGGCCAAAGCTGCTCAATTTGAAATTTGTTGAATGTACATCTAATTTAACCGTATCAAAAGTATGTAAAAAACGTCAACGATGATAACCTCTTATTCAATTAAAATGAACTAATCTTTTTTTATACTCCTGTTTCATATAAAAGTGTGGAATAAATAAAATATTCACGATTATTGCAAACGTTTCATTACAGGTAAATTATAAAATTATTATAATTTTGACAAAATTTATTGAACATATAATTGATTACATCTCTCTAAACAATATATGATGTCGTATACAAATTATGTACATATGAAGCAGAACAATTAATAAAGATCTAGCAGCAACAGTTTTTGCATAGTTCATGAAAATACATAAATTATTTGAAAACAAATGTCCGGTTCAGTGCATTTTCAAGGTCGTCATGAACCGTACGAAAAACTTTTTCTAGCATAAGTTGAGTAGTATTGGACAGTTTGAAGTGTTTGGAGCGCCCTTTGCCTCCGCTATGCGCGCCAATACAGTCTGGTGTTTTGTCCTTGCCTGCTACCAAACAGTAAAACCCACTTGTCTATAACATAAATAGTTAATGTTCATAGTGTGTGCTTTTTTAGATACAATAAATGTAGAGATTGTGACTTAAGACTCTTAAGAGACTCTCTAAGTTAAGAGTCATTAGACTAAACTGGCTAAGTACAGTTTCTGCCAGGGCTCGGTAACAGCACGCTGGCTTTCCCAGCTCGACAGCTGGCTGGGCAGTTCGACAGAACAGCTCATGTGTTTTGACGTCGACAGGCCAGTACAGGACTGCTCATTATTATTTTTCGGCCAGACAGGCGAGCTCAGCACAGCTTCAAAGGCATCGAGGGTTTTCGGAGAAAACGTTTTTCGTAGAAAGGCTACTAGAGGCCCCTCAGGAGGGGCCAGGGTTGCAATAATCAACAACCGCCGTGTGTCCATGAAGGACAAAAGAACAAAAAGATTTTTACAACCCTGGCCCCTCCTCAGGAACCTCCAGGGCCTTTCTCCAAAAAAGGTTTTCTCCGATAAGCCCCGATGCCGTTTCAAAAGCGTTAGGAAATGAGTCATGACTCAAATTTGAAAAATGAAAATATTTTTCCGCGACCTGTATGAATACATAAAATTTTGTTCAATCCGAAAATTCAAGGTACTATGAGTCAGAGTCTATGACGTCAGGAGGACCCTTCGGAGACTCCGGAGACTCAACTGTTGAGTTATTCAATTTATATCGAAGGTGCTCAGTATGAGGCGAATTAAATTAACAAATTCACTTCCGTTCACCGTATATAGACCAACTAATTATGACCCATAATCCGACCAGAGAGACTAAAATTTATAGAAATGATGAAAGACGGTAAAATTCAGACCTGGTTAAACCAGAAGTTCGTTTCGTTAAGAACCGGCGGCGCGCCCAAAAAAGTCTGAATATCAACCATCGTCTTCCCCGGATTTTGCATTAGATCGCGTCCGTTTACAAACATCAACTGCTCCGGAGGAAAGTACTTTTGCCAATGTTTTATGTGATACGCATAGACGCCTCTAGTCACAAAATTGACTGGTTTTCGATCATCGTTTTTGTCCAAGTACTCGTATAAAGCGGCCCGAATTTCTTCATTCGCTTCGGGAATATCGAACTCGGTCTCGAGGTAGTCTATCAGATCTGTAACTAGGATATTTAAATATAACACAAAAGCTATAATTTTCGTATCAAAACTGATTTGTTTAGTGTTCGTTATGAACATAAAGCCTTGACGAGTTGAAATCGCCGTTCGTGTAGGGTTAAAAATAAATGACTAGAATTAAAATGCATTTTAATGGAGTTCAACTCGTCAAGGCGGTATCATTTTTGTTGCTTACTAGCAGTGTTGGGGAAAATCCGAGCGTTCGTCAACGCTTGCGTTAAGGAAATTTGGAGCGTTAACCAACTTTTTTGACACTGTTTTCTAGGATCGAAGCTAATAACCCTAATAATCTTATCATTCAAAGTGAGTTTATAACGAAACTTTGAGATCTAAAGTTCATACACGTGTACAGTACGCCCGCACCGATACAGCCTACAACGAGACAGTGCGCCCACACAGTGGCAGCTTTTGGCATACAATGTAATGAAAAGTGCGCCCACAGCGCGAAAGCCAACAACACGATAGGTGTTGACTTAAAGTTAAGCTTTATCAGTAACAACTCATCAATTTAAACACCCGGATCTTGCGGAAAAATCATCTTGAGCACTTCGATTAACGTTTCGTCGGGCGTTTTATTGGCAGTAATTTGGTGTTTTTGGCCGTTTTTCACCGTTTTAATATCATTGGCCATGACGTGAAGAAAATGGGATAGAGCACGTTTGACGGGATCACAGAGAATTGCAATGAGCTTTAGGTTATTGTCGAAGTTGAAGATGCGAGCAGGGGTGCGCTTAAGGGTCATATAACTGGGAGTTTTTTCGTAGACTTTGTGATAGTGATGGACTTCGGGCATACGTGACATGTACCATGAAGGTCCTTTTGGATAATTGATCCATGAGTCGAAGTAGTGAGCTTCACCATTCACAGCCTTGAAATATGGATTCCCACGTAAATAATGCATTAATCCAGTAGTTCCACATTTTTGAACTCCCGTTATTATGAAGTCTGTTTTTGGGGAAATTACCATATTTTATTTTATAATTGTAAGAGAGGTTTACTATTGAATAACTAGAGTAAAACTAAACAATTTTTGAAGAAACATTTGAGAAATTTATTTTGCAAATTTAGGGACATTGGAACAATACTTGAACCAATGTTGTCGAACATTAGCTTATTGTTTTTTGACATAGGTGTCTGATATTGCGTAGACATTTATCAGACATCTATTGCCAATAGACTATTGGACATATCATTGACATTTGTCTGACATTTGTCTCTCATTTATTTGGCATTTATTTGACATTTACTTGACATTTATTTGACAATTACTTGATATTTATTTGACATTTTCTTGACATTTATTTGACTATTTATTTGAAAATGTCGGTTTTATTATACAAGTTTTAAAAGATCGTAAGTTACTATTCGTAAGAGATTGATTTTGATATTTAATAAAATAACTCAAAGGCCGCGGGGCCCCGCGCTGGAATGCATAGTTAAGAATAGCATAACATTCCGAGAAAACACGTGTAATGGGCGTGGGACTTATTTACACCCAACATTTAATAGATTCATAGCATCATTAAGCTAGAGTAGTACCGGAGCATATTTACGACACACGCAGGAAGTCTTGTTTAAAGAAAAATAGAAATCATCATAGAATGTCGATCGGCGAAATGTAGGTCGAATCAAATGATCTATCATGTAATGTCATTTAGATACACAAAAACCTGGAAAATAGAAACCACTACTTTCTAAATCTAACAACGAACATTTGGACTGTAAGCAAAAAAAAGAAGTTGACCACAAAAATTGAGACTAAGTCGTTTGGAATGAAATAATTGCACTGAATTGAATTAGTTCGGAGATTAATTAAAATTAGTAGCCACTAGTGGGTATAGATTATAAATCTAAAAAAATAATTATTTTCAAGTTTTATTATACCGTATACAACTCGAAATTATTTTTCCAATTTCCAATAAATGTATGTTGCCTGACGTAATACTAGTACGTAATAAAAGTCTAAAATATATGTATTCCCTTTGCCTGGAAATCGTTTACTTTTTCCGTGTTTCTTGACTGTTTCAAACTTTTTCAAATATTTTTCGGCGTAACGCTTCGATAATCGCCGTTCTTCTTCGAAAATAATAAACTTTGTGACTGCCACGACGATTACTACAACTAGTATGAGTGGCTGCAAGAATCTGCTCACCCTAAAAACAAACGCATAATTATTATTGTGATTAGATTTTATGGTATATTATTTTATTATGGCCTTCATTACTTTGACTAATTTGAACATGAATTAACTAATCCCTTATTTTTTAATTTTTAATGTTACGGAACTTGTATGTTCTAACATAAAGTTTAATTCGCAACATACTTGTGAATTATCATTTTCGTCTTAGAAGATAATCATATTTTGATCTATGCGGTCCGTTTCTCTTCTGATAAAACAGTTATTTGTCCTCTTGTTCACTGCAAAATTGATAATGTATTTTTGGTGAAATCAGCACCTTTGAAAAAGGTGTCGACTTAATGTGTCAGTGTATATGAACGTTCCCCGGCGTATTTTTGCTATATTTTTTGATATCAAAATTAGTAATAAATGCATCTTGCCGGGGCCCAGTCGCTCGCAATGGCGCTCGTACCTCCGAGTAGGCGAAAGAATCATGTTGGGCGTAAAAACATCGCAAGGCATCATGTCGAACATTAAACTTGCGGAATGACACAGAAAAAAGAAAAGAAAAATACGAACTGAGCAAAGAATATGGTCGTTAAATTAATCTGATTTTTATATTTTTACAGTGTTAAATCTCGAAAGATAAAAAAATACTATATACTGCCATAGATTTATTTAGAAGCTTTCGTTTGTATGTTTTAATTAGAAATTGTTTGTGAAAGTGCCTCGGGGTGAACCGATCAGTGCTCTTCAACGGGCTAAGATTGTTTTGACATCTTTTTTTTTAATATAGTCTGCCAAGAATTTTTAAGATAATTGTGGACAAGAATTGGTATAACGAAAAATTGTTAAAAATGATTCACGATAATCGTAATTTAGAAGACTAGTTTATAAGGACAGCCGATAGTCTATACTAGACGATTTAACTAATTTAACGAGTATACTAAAATAAATAAATGAAGGCCATATATTGCTACATGAGAAAGGGAAAATTTAAGGATGTATTTTGGAGGACGTACATAGTATGTACTACATACCCTTTGTTTAGGACATATATATGGACATATATATGGAGTCTACCTAAAAATAGTTACGATCAAATCGTTACGCAATAACGTCATGACTCAAAATCGTTACGATTTTTCGAACCACAAATCGTAACAATTTTGATGTAGAGACTGTATATAACATGTAGAACGTTGTAAAATCTCAAATGTCCGTCACATTTGCCAATAAATCCTACCATTTCTGATTGAGGTCAAAAATCAGCACTGTGAATTTTCCATGTACATCAAAATGTCAGGAAATATTGCGCAATATTTGGTTAGTAAAGCATTGGCCCGAACAACAGAAAAAAAGGCGTCTGTCTGATGAATAAACATGTAACTGAACAGGTTTTATGTAATGGAAAAGTTATATTATTGAACTGTTTTGCAGATAAATTGCAAACTGCATGACAAGTACCATCTCCGGAAATCATTTACAAGAAACAGATCAAAAAGGATGGAACAATACTCACCGCCGTCGACTTCTCGATAAAACTGGACGTCTTATCCGCCGTTTTTTCGTTATTATACATCTCACATGTAACATCTGTATTGTACATCTGTATTGTACATCTGTATTGATCGAAAATAATGTGAGATTACATTCATCGCCAGACCAAACATTCTTATTTTAAATTATATTTTCCATTTATTCCATTTACGGTTATCACTAAAACTCAGCAGCTCGATAGATTTTATTTGAGATGTTTTCTTATATGAGACAATAGTTGAATTAACAAAAATAAAGTGTGGATTAAATTATCTGAAATGTCAAAATAAATTATAATAGAAATACAAAGATCATGAAACTTTTTCTACTATAATTGCTTACACGGCATTTCGTCCGATCAATGGAGGCTGAACGCGCGCTTCTTGAGCTGGAAGTACCTTGTTTGTTTCTGTCAGTATGGACACCGCTTTGCGTGCGCTTGCCGACACACGATGCAGACCACCGAACCATTTGCACGCGACTGGGCATGAAACAAGCTTTGGTTCGATCGTCAAAATGAGCACCAGGCAAACCTCTCATCTGGCGTAATTGCTGTTTTAACTTCAATTGGAGGCGTGGGTTCGACTAGTCGCGACTCCCTCTTCTGACACCACAATTGGTCAGAAAAAGTAAGTTTATATTTGTGGTCTAATTTATCGTTTGACTGAGGACTGAATAAATTCGCATAGCTTTTGAGGTAAACTTATTCGAGTTAAATTCAACTCAAGAAAGCGGTACTAAAGGGTTGAATCGTGTTCAACTAGAACCTAATTGGTTTCCACGGCCTAAATATTATATACACAGGGTGCGCCGTTATGTTTCACAAAAACATTCGAAAAATAGTGAAACATAATGGCCCGATCGGGAAAAAGTAAAACATAACGGCGTAGGGCTTAACACATAAATATATGTATTAGGGGAAAATATTTTCTCAAAAAAGTGAAACATAACAGCACGCTCGGGAAAAAGTGAAACATAACGGGGTGAAACATAACGGCGCACCCTGTGTAGTTGGCTATTATAAGTTGAACTATAGACTATAGAATATATGTCCCTTAAAGGAATTGTTGGAAAGTATTTAGAGACCGGTTGAAAATTAATATAAAGATCTAGAAGTGGTGTCTATTATTATGTTATTGAACATTATGTGTGGTCAATTTTGATAACTTAGCCAAATTGAATTACATTAGGATTCGCATTTCAATTAGTCATAATTCCTTAGAATTTTCTTTGACCATAATGATTTCCGAAATATATTTAAGACCTGATTTCAAGGTGAAATTAAGCGTAAGACTATTAGTTTACTTCATAAGTTGAAATCAATAAATTAAAAAAAAAACGCCATGTCATAAATAGAATACGGTATTCTGATTAATTACAACTTTCACAGGTTTGTGTCTTGCATTACACATGAAGGATCCAATCGGGATAAAAATATCATTTTATAGAAGTACCTGAATTTTTAAAAGCAGTCAGGTTAAACATATACGCGTTTTAACACGTGGGTTTACACAAGTTATCTTTATGTTTTTATCTAATGTTGTTTTTGACGATTGATGTTAGTACTATGTGGTAAATTTGGTGATCTGGTATTTTGACAGAAAACAATTTCAACATGACTATTTAATATTTATGGCATCCGTGTATATAAAGCATATTCTGTATTCTATATTCAAATAAAATCTATCTGTCCGTATCCTACGATTATGATTTAGGTAACTGAAGCTAACCAAATTGTTAATTATTCTAACCTGTGTGTGTGTGTACGTCTGATTCAAATGTTCTGGTACTATTTTCCACGACGCATAGACTATGCGGCGTTGTGTACCGGTCGTTTTTTCGTACCATTTGAACCTGCACCAGAGCTCGGCGAGATTGGCTTGGCTTAATCGGAAGATGAAGTCTGGTGGAAAGATGGTGGAAAGATCCCCATACTAGACGGTCCCTTATGAGCCACCTTTCGGGCTCCCAAAGGGCGGCCCGTAAACGACCAGTGGGTTACTTTGGGCTTTTTTTGACGGAAAACAGATGCAGCAATTTTATTAGTTTTGTTTTTGCTTTCATCGTCATACATAATTGAATTATGAAAACATAATCCATAATAAAAAAATATTTAAAATCCATAGTAAATCCATAGTAAAATCTTTAAATAGATTTAAGTTTATCATCGTAAAAAATAAATTATTGAAAACATAATCCATAATAAGTACCTCTTCAGGGTCACCGGATTAGGATGCTGGAACTAATTTAGTTCCGTGAAGATTAGTTAGCGNAAGATCCCCATACTAGACGGTCCCTTATGAGCCACCTTTCGGGCTCCCAAAGGGCGGCCCGTAAACGACCAGTGGGTTACTTTGGGCTTTTTTTTGACGGAAAACAGATGCAGCAATTTTATTAGTTTTGTTTTTGCTTTCATCTTCATACATAATTGAATTATGAAATCCATAATAAAAAAATATTTAAAATCCATAGTAAATCCATAGTAAAATCTTTAAATAAATTTAAGTTTATCATCGTAAAAAATAAATTATTGAAAACATAATCCATAATAAGTACCTCTTCAGGGTCACCGGATTAGGATGCTGGAACTAATTTAGTTCCGTGAAGATTAGTTAGCGGTGGTCTTCGTATATGATTTTCGTAGAACGTTGCCAAACTGTACAATTATGCAAGGTTCAAAGCAGTTCTATCTATTGAAAGTTTATCTAGACAATCGACCTTAAATGTATAATCCTAATGTGAACCCTGCCAAGTGTCTAAAGTGTGTCAAAGTCATAACCATGAGTGCGGTTCTGCCGCCTCAAAAACATTTATTAGCCAATTATGGTTATAAAGATTTTTTGCGTCCGCCACACTAGCGGGATCTAGAGCGCCGACAGCAACAAAAAAATATTAACAGCCGTGAAATACCCTGGAAATTAAAACATGCATTTTTTGGTTGAACATTTTCGATAGAATCAATTTTATGCAAGTGAGTATAAAACACTCATTTAAATTTTGAATCACGTTCATTCAAATTGCGTTTTAATGATGGGGCGGGTTATTGAGACGTTGATAAAGTTGGTTTTGATTTCACATACGATTGAGTGTCGAATTTGTGGCATTTCTGAAGGGCTATCAGGAACAGAGATGTAAACTGTGTCCAGGTTATATGATTATATTTAAATAGCAATTATTAGTTTTCTTTGTATGGATTGTTACGTTAATAGAGTTTGGACGATACCGAATGATTAAAATTATTTTTTCTAGAATGTTTTGCGTCCAGAGATTATTTGGCTTGAAAATTAGAGAAACAATTATTCATTTGAATTTGCAATTTTAGAGATTATTTATTGTGGCGAAGAAGAAACCTGTTTAGTAACGATTCACTAAAAATGTTTATGAATCCCCGCTTTAACAATACAAATGTAATTCTAATTTTCATTTTCAACTCGGGATGCCCCGACTTTCACGGTGAAAGTTTCACCTCAATTTCGCAGTTGCCATTATTAGTATGATGCATGATTTGGTCCCAGTATAAGCAGGTTAAATAGCGTTAAAAATGTCAAAAAAGTTATTTCGTCAAAAACTTTTCACGTCAAAAATGTTTCGTCACGCCTATTGTCAAAAATTTGACGAAAGACGTCCGAGTTTGAGATCATGTTTTTTTTAAATTAAGTTTCCTCAAAATTTGACGAAAAAAATTTGATGAAAAATAACAGATTTTCTTTTGTTTATAATAATCTAGATAATTCTAACCGTATATATACCGTATAAATTATATACGTATAATAACGAGGTCAGGCCCTGACCGTCAGGGTTAGGTGCATAGCGTCCTAGAGACAAAAAATTTTATATACTTATAACAATAAGGTTAGGGTTAGGTGCATACCGAAGGGCGCCTAACCATAGATTTAAATTTTCGAGTGCCTCACCATGCCGCCTTAGGGACAAAGTAATCTATATACGTATAATAATTAGGTTAGGGTTAGGTGCATGCCGTCCTAGGGACAAAGTAAGTTCGGTTTTGTTCGAAGTTCGGTTTGTGTTCGAAGTTCGGGTTCGAAGTTCGGGTTCGAAGTACGGTTCGAAGTCCATGTTCGAACTTCGGTTTTGTTCGAAGTCCTGTGTGCTCATAAAATGACGCTTTAAAAATTTAATAAATACTTGAGACCTAAAAATTTTCATATCAAACCATGGTAGTAGCGAATTGCGAAAATGAGGACAAAGTCTGAGCACCCCGACTTGAAAAGGAAAATCGATCTATATCTAGTACTAGAAACGCGCAGCCCATTTTCATGAGACTAGCGTGATGGTAGGAGTATTATAAATTCTATAGTTAGAAAATAATTGAGCAAAAAAGAGTGCGAAATAAATAACGGACAAACTTAGGTGCAAATAACCAACAAAAACTTTTGACAGATTTTTAACGGCAAATAAATAGGTTGTTAAAAATATATATAAATAGGTTGTTAAGTGTTGTTTTAAGAAGGGGTTAAAATATTATTGTTAAAATTAAACATTTTTCATCTCTCCTCAGGAACCTTCAAACACTTACAGCATAAAGATTCGATACGGGAATCATGCTACTATCAAATTAAAACCAGAGATCATTTGAAAGTAAAACTAACATTCGAAAAACTGGTACCATGCGAAAAGGCGATGATCAAAGTCGTTGACGAAATTGGCGAACATGGTCCATTTTGTGAAGAACTGGTTGGAACCAAAAGTATTCTCGGCGTGCAGCAAATGATGGATATGGTATTCAAGGGTCCAGAGGTCAAGGTTATATTCATGCCGGGACATCATCAGAGAACTATGAGAATGAGAGTTAACTTTGAGTGGCTTGCAGGCAAGGATTTATAATTGTATTGCTATAATTTAGAAATGTCGAAATTAAAAATATCATAGATAATCACTAGATAAGCACCAGAGAATGACTAACCCGTGAATTATTGGTTTTACCAAAAATGAAAGTCAAATTCGAACTCGGCAAGTAAATGTAGTTCAATACCATAAACACTCGTCCATTTTTAATGCGAATAACATATTTTTATATTAAAAGAAAAAATAAGAATCGGCCAGGTCAATTTTTGGAACAAAAACTGTTACTGGTTTGGGTAGTGAGTTTGTTACCGAGCTAAACGGGACTCGTCGTATATTGATAAGTCCCGAAACTCCATATACTACGAGTCCCGTTCAGGTCGATGACAAACTCGTTACCCACACCAGTAATACATACTTGTCCAATTCTTATTTTTTTTTCTCCTGAAGAATCAGTTTAACCGATTTTAAATAATATTACCCCTTACAAATCGGTAAAATGACAAAAAAACCTGCTTCAGGTAATACCCAAATGACAATTTATGTACCATCTTTCTAGACAACGGTTTTATTGAATTTGCACTAATCTTATGTACAGTCCCTACCTCAAAATCGTTACGCTCAAAATCGTTACGAAATGACGTCATACCTCAAAATCGTTACTGTAATTGATTTTTACATTTAAAAAAAAGTCGTCATTTTTTGATTAAATAAAGAAAAAAACACTAAAAAACAATAATTTGAAGGTTGAAATAGCCAATGACTCAAAATCGTTACGAAATGACATCATGACTCAAAATCGTTACGATTTTTGAACCACAAATCGTAACGTCGACTGTATATCGAATACACTTCAGTTAACTGCTGACTGAACAGTTTATAACCGGATGGTTAACTGCACCTTTGCAATTATTCTAAGTTGGTCCATGAGAGTTAATTGTTTTGAGCGTCGAAATTGACAAAAACCACTGAACCCTATTTTAGAGGTAGTGTGTAATTTTCAGTATACAATTCCTATTTGTTTATTGATACAGATTTAGCGTGACCACAAGGAATGCCACGTATGAAATGGCCATTATGCGTCCGTTAACCGTCACGATTTGAAAAGTTAAAGAATCTAAAGTTTATTTTGGCAACTTGCATTGTTTCGCATGCGTGAAAATGGTGGTTCAATGTTGAGTTCAGATAGGGTAAAAATTTGAAGTTAAGGGTATTCACACTAATTATAACTGCGGTATTATTTGGGGTTGTTGATTTTGTTTTCACCACGAGAGAAACTAAACTATTTTTGTGCTCGAGTCAGGAAGTTTAGAACGTGAATCCGGGTAACAATTAACACTGCAACGATTTTCATTTCTCATTGCAATTTTTTTGGGCATGAGATACACAGAGTGCGCCGTTATGTTTTCCAAAAAATCGAAAAATAGTGGAACAGAACGGTCGGCCCGACCGAGAAGAAGTTAAATAAAACGGCGTAGGACTTAATGTATACCGATATATGTATTAGGGGAAATATGTTCTCAAAAAAAGTTAAACATAACAACACGGGCGGGAAAAAGTTAAACATAACGGGGTGAAACATAACGGCGCACCCTGTGTATAAAAAGTCAAATAAGTTCAGTTTCCATTACGTTAAGTAATCTTTTTATGTCCTTTTTTTATTTCTAGCGGCCTTGGCATTAACTCTTACACGGTCCCTTAATCATTTATTCGCATTTTTTTTTAATTTTCAATTAATTCGAAATGTTGATAGACCCCACGCTACGGTATGACGATGATGAGCATATCATTTTGTACATATATTATTTATTTTTGTGAAAGACTAAAGTTTTCATAACCATATATTAGAGTCCATGTAGGAATTATTACACTATCATCAATTATTGTGTATTTTCGTACTCGAACAGGAGCATTAACGACTTAAAATTAAAATCCTCATCGTTTGTAACTGATGGTGGCATCGATTGTCATACGGCCTCTTTGTCCAAGACCGACGAAATTTTCGGCCAGATCGCCGACCAAACCCGAAATTCCGATGCCAAGTCGATGTGGATCCTCCTCACAAAGTCGATTTCCGCTTTTGGTCAAAATTTCATTGCCGATTATCAGGATTTTTGTAAGGCCGAGGCGGCGAATCCCGAGTGTCACTTGGTCGAGTTGACGCTTAATGACACAATGGAGACGGCGCTTAACAAAATGGAAATGCTGATTCGACACATAACCACCAACTGCGTGAAGGGCTTCGGTTATCGTTGGTTTGATGCCTTTAATCGATTAGCATTCTTGACCGGGCATAAACACGTTAATAATTGGACGACCGGATCCGAGTATGAGCCCGTTGAGCTAGGCTTTTCTAACTTTATTTTACAATCCTGCTTTTTAGTTATAGGGAGGGCTACAAGCTGGCGGTCAAAAAATGAAAAAAAAAATGAGCTGCACATAGGTGGTAGAACTACTTTCGGAGATTTCAGAACTGTGTATAAAGTTTGACCGCCAGTTCGATGCTACCAATTTATTTCAACGCTCATAAATAGGCGACATGATATTCAACTCAATTGAACACTCTGCAAAATTCTCCTTGTTTTTTTAGCATTAATGATAATTTGTACGCAATATTGAGTTTGAAAAGCCTATGTTGAGCACTCCGATATGGGATATATTAACTTCGAAAATATCGACCGAACACGAACCAGCCAGACGACCACGTCAATTGCAAAGACGTATATCACAAAGAGACTTCGAGATTGCCCCTGGGAAGCCCAAAACGAAGCTCGCGGGGCATGCCAAGTGCAGTTCTTGGAAGACTGTAATTTACCCGTTTTTGAAGATTCACTATTGAGCAAACGGCATTATCCAGGTTTAACATTATTCAGCTCTCAACAAAAAAAACACCGTTTGAACTACTATTGAGTACAAACGGAAATTCACTAACTCCATAACGTCTTAAACAAATGATTTATTGAAAAATGTGCATCGGTCGCAATTAATTGGCCTTTTAGATTTTCTTGATATAAAATCTTCACATATTTACAGGAACTTTATTATTTATTCATTTTGTATATTATTTTTTCGGTAATCACATGAGGTCATCGTATACTATGTATCCCCGCTCCGCGGGCCCATTCGGTAATCAAATGGGGTCTTCGCATCCTATGTAGCCCCGCTTTGCGGGCTCATATAAGACTATCCCTTCTATAACGCATCATCCGTTTAGCCAATTAAGCTAATTTTGTCCATCAATTTAACCGCCACTTTCTCATTTCAGGAGCTGAATGTGATTTTCGTGAAGCTGTAACAGAAATGAGCAGTATATTTTCGTACCTGTCAGCATTGGCGGCAAATAGTGGGACATTTCAAAATCATTGCTCATCGACGAAAGACTATGTACCGTGCTCTTTGCTAAATCTCAACACCGATAATGATAAGGTATTTAAACCATTAACATATATTAGGAAAATGAAGGGCATGGCCCGAAAACTAACAGGTGATTGCGATGCAAGTCATCGTGACGAAATTGCGTCGATGTTCAAACATGTCTGGGCATCGTTAAAGGTTTGTGAGCCGACGGAAAACACAACTGATGGTCTGGGCATAATGATTGCCGAGCGTGGCCTAAGCCAGGGTTTGATTTTTTTTTGCCTTTTATTTTGAAACCCCGAGACAAAATTGTGATGAAATTGTTTTTTTTCCGAAATCGGGTATTAAAAAACCGCCTCGACTACAAAACTTTTATGTTGCTTTTCAAACCCTATTCTGAGTATTCCAGCTCCACCACTACCAGAACCCGATTTTGATTTGGATAAGCCCGACGAGCGCGAGAAAAAGTTCTGTCGTATCGAAGGATATCATGGAAGAAATGTCAAAACGTTCGTTAAGCGCGTTGGAACTTCGCATGATCCCAAGCAAGCTATTGCTATTTTCAAAAATTTGAGTGCCCGAATCTCAAACTTGGGTGAGAAAGTGACGACCATGCCTAGTGAAGTGTGCTTCTTAGACGGGCGGGAGGGCGATCGTGTGCCCTGTGATCTAGCCTACATCCCGAAAAATGAGGAAGCCTGCCAATTGGCCAATCGAATTGAGGAAATAACGTCCTACATTTCGAAACGATGTCCTATATTATTGGGCAAGGATATTCACGAAAAAGTTACCAAACTGCAAAATGCATCAAAACCAAAACGAAGATCGTGCCCCGCATTCGGCACGCCAATGACCCGCGAGGTCCGACTGGCAATGTCCGATTTGTAATTAATGTGATAAAAATAAGTATAAAGTTCCGTATTGCACGTTAAAAATTTCACGCAAATTTGATAATGACTTGCAACATTAATAAATTAACTGTATAAATAGTATTTATTCAAGACAATTAATGCACAAACACAAAATACAAATTTTCTGTCCAAAAATACTTCAATGTCTCCAAGTTTATCATTTTAGAAAATTAATTGGAGGTCTCAATAAAATCGTTAACGTCTACCTATCAAGCATTTTACATTTTTACTAGAAGAGTGACGGCATCATCATACATGTACGATATAATTTTTTTAATTGGTTCATTTTCAACCCGGAATAACCTTTGATAATATCAAAATTTTTAAATTCGAATTTTTTTTGTTATTTGAATCGGATGTACCAGTACAAATTCATCATTATGAGAAAGGTAATAGTTTTCAAGATGTACTGTATGATCGCGAAAGGTAGTAGTTTGCTTTTGCGTATTTTCTTACGTCTAGACGTAAAAGACGCGTCTTTTGATGCATACGTGAATATTCCATTTCATACCGTATGGGCCATAGGGTATGGCTTGGATATGGGCATATCACATGGCCATCCGGTTATGTTGTTCAAACGACGGGTAAATTTGGCAAAGTGCTGGTCACTTTTCGGCACAAATATTATTTTTAATTCTAATCATGATATGTTTTTTGGTTATTTATTATTTTTGAATAAGATATACAGAATGTTCTCAGAAAAGAATAATGACAAAAAATGAGTTCAAAATTCAATTGACAAACGTCATTTTTCTTCACATAACTTAATTTATGTCACATGAGTTTAGTTTATTTATATCTGAATGCTCATACCCTTGCCCCGTATTTGTATATCACGTACTGTTATGTTACACCCGATTATTTGTCAATTACCCTGTTAATTACCCTGTTATTTTTACGTTGCTGTGGATTTGCAAATTTTTTCGTTTTTTACAAAGTTTGGAACTTATCAAGTCGGCATGACTTAGAAAAACATCGAAACAACCTATGTCGTATAGCAGATGTCAAAAATAATGCCTCATGAATTTGTGGCGGAAAAAAAGTAATTGGTTTGAATCAAACGGCGCGGCGTGTAAATAATAAACATCATCGATGCTTTGAAAATCCCTCGCCGCGGCCGTATGCTGTATTTTCTGATATTTATAGATAATTTCAAATCGGTCCCATATCGATTCAGGTTGAACTGTTAAGATAATTAGTAAACATATTATGGGCGGCGATCGCTAAGGGTATTGCCAAAATATGAAGGTTGACAATCGTGTAATTGCCGTCAACAATTTGTTGTACTTTATCCCGAGTTCAAATATGCCGAAAATGTTCATTGGTATTGAAATGAATTTACAATTAAATTAGAGAAGAAAAATAAGAATTTTTTCTTCTCCTAGTCTACCAAATAGTAAGTAGTGAAAAAAAAGATGAAAGCGAAAGTATTTTAGCAATTAAAATTCTGTCAAATTCAAAGTGGAAACTGTACGATGGGGATGAGTGGTGAAACTGCGCCTTTTTGTTATTTCATGCGTTTGAACGTACAAGTCTTAAAACGCGTAATGCGACCACTCGGCCAGACTGTACTACATATTATGTAGGTCATATATTGAGTCGAAGGAATCCCCATTTATCCTCAAATACGACATCAATTAATTTCAATTTAGGTCAGTAAGTTAACACAGGTCAGATTATACAAAATGAAAATACTGAAGTAATATACACAGGTTAAGTACTTAACCGTCCGGAACCTGCTTAACCGTCCACTTTTCAGCTTTTTTTTTCAGAGCTAACGCCTACGCCCTATGCCCTCAACCGTCCGTTCTTTAGTAAATTATTTTGAAAATTTTAATAAACTTTTATGCATACAACATTGTTGTCTTGGAACAACATCCGGAAATTATTTGTCATACGTTTAACTTCATGTACTTATTTGAACTATAAATAATACGTTTGCCAATTGAATTTTGACGTAAAACTGAGAGGTTTGATTATTTTACGGATACAATTCGTGCTCCACTGCGTACCCACTGCAAATCGCCTAAACGTTGTCCGATTTCCAGGTCAGTTCGGTCCGAAAATTGCCAATCGATGGAAAATTGACGATCAAATGAACGTTTAAAGTGCTCTTTGGAGGAAGCGGCAATCATTTTTTCTTTAACATGGGCTTTTGTCGGCGTCCAGCATATGAACACAACTTTATTACTTGTGTTTCCCTATCTGCAAGGTTAGAAATCGGAACGCCTGCCTTTTGTGCAAAGGTGCCCAGACTGGAACTGTACGGAAAATGAACGTTTTTGAATGAACGAAAAACATTCTTAAAGGCCGTTCTGATTTGTCTAGAGCATAAAAATTGGCTTGAAACCGTGTACTTTCGAAATGTTTTCTGTCAAGAGTGGCCAGTTAAGTTTTCCCCGTAAATTGCGCATTTTGTGTATAGTACATTTAATATTCATTTCAAAAGAAATCTTCCGCGTTCTTGTTTTATTTGGTAGATGTCTATATTAAATATATACCTCATTGTCTATTTAATCTCTTTTCCAAGTTAATCCACGCGGTGTCGCAATTTATTGACAAGCGTTGACATACACCTACTCTATTTTGGGTTGGGACACTAAGTGTATTTAGTTGCAGCATTTTACTTTTGTCCTTATTATAATGAAATTTTAAATATCACGTGAGCAACTTTATATAGCTTTTAAGTAGTTACAGTCCATGCGCGCACAACGCGTTGTGTGCACACTTTTCATTAGGCCAAAACCTGTCGCGTTGTGTGCGCACTGTCGCGTTGTGTGCTGTCGCGTTGTGCGCGCATGGACTGTATATTGTTTCATATACACCGTATAAAGTTACACTGCCAATTTTCAATTATCTGGCCGCTTTTTGAGATAATTTATTGTTAACATACGGTATTGTTTTTAATCTCTCTTTTCGCTCAATCCACGCGATGTTCTATACCATTGACAAGCATTTGTAGGTATATAATTTTGTGTGGTTTGGGACACCCCGTGGATTCAGTTGTAAGAGAGATTGAAAGAACAATACGTTAAGGGATTCGATGGCGTATCACTCCCGTAGTAATTTGTGTCAGTGAAATGAAGGGCGTGACTGACATTTACCAAATTCAAACCTAGCCTTGTAATCTGTTAACTCGTCTTCAACTGTTAATTCCAAATCGAACATGCCATAGCGGCACTCATTCTCTGGCAGCGACGACACAAACTTTGTCCAACAATCGCTACTTTCCGTAAATGTTTGATCAATTGAGACTGTTTCTAGCTTTTTATCCGAAAATTTAAACGTGCAGCCCTTTATCTTCTTGTCCTTGAGTAAAACCCAGTTCTCCTCGCATTTATCATCAATCTTGAGCTTTTTCATAAACATAACTGTTCCTTTCTTAACTAATTTAATATTATTTTTATATTTTATTTTTGGGGGCGAAAATGAAAATGAGTTCTGAATTGCCATGTGAAGCAAATTCCTTCTTCGTTCTAACCTTGCGCGCAGCCAATGAAAAGAGCACTTTTGCATTCACTATTTCGCCCCCACAAACGTCTGCGATATTTTTACGGAGGGAGGAAATTAAGACGTTTAACTTCAAACGTTCGAATTGTGGTACTACACCGACGCCCCATGTTTGGATAGTACCCGAGCCATAATCTCTGTTTTACATTACATGATGATCTCAAGAGATATAATATTTTTTTAGTTTGACATGAAGAAGAGTTCATTACGTATGAATCTGACAAAAAATGGTTTAGCCCAAATTGAGTAACTGAAATAATTATTTCAATGAACAGATACAGGATAAAATCGCCAAATGAAAAATTAAAGCGCAAGGCCCGCTTAAGGAGGGGACATACGCGCTGTTCAAAAATTTGTCGCGGCGAAAAAGGTACTGCACGGGATTTAATTTATCATGTTTTTTGCATATGTTGGAGCTAGCAAGTTACCAAAATTTCAACTTTCATTTGAAAACAATAGCGGATTGCTTGTCGCGACATGTCGGGACCAGTTTGGACTATTTTCAGGTCTTATAAGTGATTAAGCCCATGCTTTGGTGTATTTGAGGAAAATCGGTATTATGAAACTACAATCCACTTTTTAAGGTTGAGTACAACTTTAAAGTCAAATCATATTTTGACCTTATTTATTTTCTTTTACTATTTTTTTTGGTCATTTCTAAAGATGCAATATAATTCAACTTTTTAACTTCAATCGTGAAATTACACGATGTTTTGATATTACTTAGATATGACTTTTAACGTGTAATATAGTGTACCAAATACACTTCGGACTTCAATGTTAGTTTGCCGCCTAAAAACCGTCCAAAATCTTGTTTAGTACTTTAGTTCTAAACGCAATTTGTAAGCGGCCATTTAAGTTAGTAGAATAGTGTGATTATAATTTTAAATTAGGCCTTTAGGCCTATGCAGCTGAAATAAGTTCGTGTTCACCTTTTTCGCGGTACATAAATTTAAGCTTATGATTTAACCAAAACATGGCGTAAGATGTATTGGAATCTTATACGATTTTTGGGATATAACATGAAGAAAAAACGTGTCCTTGTCAAATCACAATACGATCTGAATCGCACGAATTACCTCTCAGTCTTAATCAATACATCAGTGTTGGAAACTTTTGGAACGTTGGAACTTTTTCAACACTGCAAATTGTATTATACACTACTCAACAATAATGGCATCACGGTTTACTTTAAGTTTTTTCAAAACATTCATTGAAAAAAACATTCTAACACTTAATAAAAAAGATCCAAAATTTTCCGTTTAGTGTATCGCTGCAGCGCAATGCAAAAAATGGCGTAGTAATTCTGCTAAATCTTTCTACAAATTTGATTTCTTAAATCTCAGGGGGAAGGAGTTTTTTGGAACCCGTAGGGGGAAAATGCGTGTAAATAAACACGCACTTAAAAAATTCACAATAATTCGGAATAATTCAAAAAAAACTGGTAGAGCCAAGTTGTAGAGCTCGTCAAACTACGTCGATCTGATTATTCAGAAATTGATTTAGGCCACCAGGGCCCCCTAGAGAGCTGTTTGAAATCTCCAACCTACGCAAAAAAACACCGTCAATCGAATTTTCTCGAAAAGTTGAGGGAGGCGTCAGCAATACTCATTTTGCCCTACGGGGCTCCATATGCCTTAAATTGACGAAAAACACCAGTTGCGTGTCTATTTACACGCACTACCCCCTGGGAGTTGAAAATGATTTTAGTATGATTTTTTAACTCGATTTTTAACATCATTTTTTACTATGATTTTCAAGAGATTTTTATCATGATTTTTAACGTGATTTTTAACATGATTTTTAATATTGTATTAACTACATCATTTGGTGAGCGCCATTTCAAACAAATGTTGCAAAAATTAGTATGTTTAACAAGTACAGTAAATTTATTCTCAACTTTATTTGAACGTTTCACAACACGCAAGGCTTGGCTCACGTTGCATGATATAATGAGTGTTTGGTACAAATCTAAACAATTCTCCACATAAGGTAAACATAATAGAGACGTTGGGGGCAAAACAAGTGTCGCATATTTGACAATTGAATTATGGAAGCTGAACGAAGTATCACTGTAAAACATTGATAAGGTTTATTGTTTTTTTAGTCTTTAAATTGCCATCGGTTTATACTGTACTTTCGTAAATTTGCGGATTGGAATAAATCTCGTCAGTTTTGGACCTACTATTCTACACTGGGTATTCAAGACTTAAAGCATGAATGCGGGCTCGCAATTTAAGGTCGGTTATACCATTTAATGGTTATGCCATTGGAAAGTCGTCATTTTGAAAAACCAATACACCGCCTGAGGGTTTATCCGGCCACTTCCGCCTTCCAAAACCGGTTGGATTAACCCTCATATTCGTATCATTATCCATTTGGGTTAAAAAAGGCGTCTTATATTGTACCATGAGTTATTTTTATATCTGGCTAATTTTCTCGCGCGAGAACTGTAGGTTTATAGAGCCAATCAGCGGCCGCCATTTAAACCAGCGTCCAATAAGCGCGCCAATTTGAAGGTAAGGTTAACAGAGCAAGATTTCAGCCATATAAAAATAACTCATTGTATGATTAAGTTCAATCCATATCTCAAGGTCGCCGGTTAAGGCCGCGCGTGGCGTGATAAACACTCAGTGCGTATGCGGGCAAAAGCGAAAAAGTTTGGTATCAAAAATGGCCGGATAAGGGAACGAGCGCGCAAACTTGCGGGATAAGGGGCCGGATAAACCTCAGGCGTTGTAATAATTAATTTACCATATTTTTTAGCGAAAAACAAATGGACATCTTCTACGGAAGTCAAAAAACTTCTGCGGGTAGTATCTTTAGAGTTTCACTGGACACCCTACTTATTAGGCAAGTTTTTTAAATGTCACGTAGTTGAGCTGAACCGACCCTAATTTACCGCAATAATTGTCTTTATAACAAAAGTGACCTTTATTTCGTGACGTCAACTATCATTTAGGTGACCCTAATTTGAATATTCCTATAAAATGGTTTTTACCTGGGAATCTACACAATTTATGTGTGATACCCTGTCTTTTTAACTGCTTCATCTAACATTGTGATTATACGATTATTATTGGCTCCACCACTAGCAATAGTGGCCGCTAATGTGTTTATTAATATCGAGGATTTGCACTCAAAGGGACGCCTTTTCATCATATGGGGTCGGCGTGGCCGTGGTCGTTCGCAGCAACTGGAATTCTGGGTGACTTGTCGTCCACATAATTTTTTAATATTTCCAAAAATACTCGAGCACGGCACCCTGCTCATGATCAGAAGCAGTATAAACAAAGATAACATTAAGTAACTAAAATGTGTTATTATTAGCTATAAATTGGAGCCTATAATCAGTAGATAAAAATTCATTATCATTTTTTTTTGCTTCAAGTTAAACAAAAAAATGACTTAGGGTGCGCACTCATTCTGCAACCTTTTTGGTGAAAAGATTACGAAATGTTTTCCGCAAGGAGCTGCGTTTTTTGTAAAATAACTACACAGAGCGAAAATGTCTAAAATCTAAAATACAGGGGAGCGCCAAGTAAGGGTAGGTTTCGTGTATTTCGAAACCTACCCTTACTTGGCGCCCCTACCCTTACTTGGCGTTGTCACTTTTACAAATTTTGTCTTATTTTGGTATAAAGCTGACACGTTAATTCTATAATTTCATTAAAAATATATTCAAATTACGCAAATAATCATATAGAGCAAAAAAACCTTTGAATTGGAGACCCTTATCTGCCTTTAATTGGCGTACCCTGACATTGCGGCGAAATTTTTTCGTGAAATAAAACCTACCCTTACTTGGCGTGCCCTTACTTGGCGCTCCCCCTGTACTCATAATATTCATGTCTTACCAAATTGAAATCAAATAGCGAAAGGCAACACCGGGATTTGGTTGATTCGTATGTGATAATTCGCGTGCACTGTCTTCAATATGAAGATTGGAAATCTCTGATGAATTTCGCATTTCTTGACAAGGTGACCATAACTTGTAAATATACATATGGTAAATTTGTACATTAAGTTTTTTATATTAAGTTGTATGTAAAACTTCTAGGTTAAACTCATATTAAATTACCTATAATAATGTAACTCATATAAAAAAAATATATTTTCACTTCTGCGACAAACTTAGATCTCAAATTTGCAAAATAAAATTCAGTACGGATAGTTTATAACTGTATTTTTTTATCGAAAAATTTATGAGCCAATAAATTTTTTTTGCGGCTAAATTTTTCATAAGTGACAACCACCCCCTAAGTAAAGAGCTTTAACAAGGTATGTAATGAATTAACGCCAATGTCATGTATAATATAAAACAACTTTTAATGTAATATTTTCAAAATTATAAATAATATTAGAATTATTTTTTATAAGAAGACTATTGAAATACATGCTGGGAAAATAGTCGAAGAAAGAATGTCGGTGCCACAAAAACACTGATTTACTCGAACTCATATTTTATTAATAATTCAGTATTAGTCTTATACGACCTCAATGTTTAAAAGACCAATGCCGGATTACAGTTTCAGGTTTAATCGTTAAAATTGAAGTTAATGTTATCTCGGTTTTCGAATGGGTCATATTGGCACCGACTGAATCGGAAAATTTTCTTAAATGTCGAAAGGGTAAAATGTCTAAAGCGGAATATTTCTACAAAAAAGGTGTAAAGTGGATAGAGGGTAAAAAATTATGTATAGAAAATTATGTATTAGGTATGTGTAAATTTAGGCTATTTTTGTTCATCGAATTTTTTATGGTGGATAACGTGTAAAGGTAATAAAGTGTAAAGGTGATAAAGTGTAAAGGTGATAAAGGGTAAAGTGGATGAATGGTAAAATGTCTAAAAATTTTAGATGGATTCCGCTTTAGACTTTTTAGAAGTTATTCCCATTCAGTCGGTGCCCTCATATTATATGAGTCATATTGTTTCGAGGTAAATAATCATATACACAGAGTAACCCATTAACCGGCAGTTTTTTGCTCGAAAATTGTCCAGCAAAAACGCCCACGCATGAACTCAATGACCAGTGTATTTGCTAATTACCGACAGGTTTTCATTTGTTGGTGCTCATTAATGAGTTACCCTGTGTATAGCTCAAGGACTCATCTTGACCTTTTAGTGGTCAAAATGACGAAGGTTACAACTAAATTACCTATGACGTCTTCCGCCTACGCATGTCCCCATTAACCGGCTATTTGCCATTAACTGGCAGATTTTCAAAACATTTTTGGTGACGGTTAATGGGTTACCCTGTGTATAATACAGGTCGTTTTGAAATAGGGCGTTAAGATATATGAAAATATTAAATAATAAAAAGATAGTTAAAGGTAGATATAAAAGAAGTGGGCAAATCGAAAATTTTTCGAATAGTCAGATCGACGCAGTTTGACG
>SCLG01000043.1:500830-513979 GCA_004367875.1 Oikopleura albicans
ATACCAGCTTAATTTTTTTTATTTGTTGTAAAAAATTCACGAATGAACACGTGGGCTATGAATTAGAATGAACCGCTTTGACGAAAATTGTGAACCCGATTAAAATGCAAAGTGTACGAGTTTTTATGCCGGGAAAAAGCAGCGATATTATCTTTATTGCATCTGACATATTGAATTCCATCTTTCCCGGTTAAAAACGTGTCTGTTCAACAAACGACTGTCAAGTTAGTTTTTGACGCTGTCTGGCGAGCAAAATGTGGCTTCTTTTAGCCTTGATTTCCGCCGGTTTTGGACAAGAAGGCGAACCTTATGACCGTCCGCCTTATGAGCCGGTCCGTGTTTTTCACGAAAAATGGTTACAAAAAAATCCAGACTTGAGTTGGGAGCAATGGGTCGAAAAATGGCCCCGTTTGCGACAGCGATTCAACTGGTTTGGCATGGGACATGGACTCATGGAGGATTTCCGAGTTTATCAGAGAGAACGCTTTTTGTACGGTTCTGCCAATAGAGATGGACGTGCAGCAGGAAATGTTTGGCTAATACCATACAGAGTATGAGCTCATTAAGACATAAGCACTAGCCCGTTAGTCTGATTGAGCGCATGTTAAGTCCAATAATAGTTGTTTCTTCTTTCTTTTTATAATAAATTGATAGTAAATCAGTTATTAAATAATTTTGACCATGGTTAATAACATTAGCTAAGACCTTAATTTGTACATATACAGTACATAAACATCAAATCCTTGACAAAAAAGGACTGTTTGATTTGACTTCAAAAATGAACTCTGTGGCCCAAAATAGGTCTGTAAACCAAATTACAGCTATATCTGAGCACTTTTGAAATTTTAGGTACCTATATGGGGTACCCCATGAGGGATATTCCCAAAAAATACCTCCAAAAAAAAAGCTCTTGAAAAATCAGTGGACACGTGTTTCAGCGATTTTGCTATTTTGATGTTATCCGCTTCAAATTTTAACAAGAAGAACTCTTCTCACAGGGAGTTTCGAAAAGTCTTCCTGTAGCTTCTTGGAGATTTGCTTAATATTTTATTTTGTCTCCATAATCTTCAGCATGCTTTATCTAGTTGTAAAGCATCTTTTTCTTTTGAAATCAGTTGATAAAACAGTCATAAAACGGTTTCGTGCACATTTGTACGAAATTCCCCCTACGGGTTAGTATCCACTCGTTCCCCTTCGGAGTTAACAGTTAAACAGTTAACTGTTAAGTCTTAACTTGTATTGGGGTTCAGTTTGAACACCACATGACTGATACCTTAAACCTATCAATAATATTGTATTATTCAAACATGAATCTAGAAAGAACATATGCCGTTAATGACATCGATCAACAAGAAATTTGTCCAGATCAAGTTGAGGGTGCGGTACTCTGGGATAGTGTAGGTTTCAATGAGAACGGATTTATTGATATTGACGGAATAACCGTCATTATGGACCGTAGTGTGGACATCAAAGGCGGCGGTATGGTTATACGTAATGATGGACGTCTCATTTTTAAGGATTTTGGAGAGGGGGCAACAGACATATTAACTCTACGATCCAAAAAAATTCAGATTCATAGTGGTGGGGAGTTATGGATTGGGTCAAGGTCCTGTCGATATCAGGGATGAGTTTGAATCCTAAGGCTAACCGCAAAATTAAAACTTTCGTTAACACTAACGATATCCCTTGTCCGAAGTCTTATTTTACCTAACTTTGACAACAGGCAGGGATCTCTAGAAAAAGTTTGACTTATTGTTGTCCAAATGAAAGAAGAATTTTTTTCAACTTGTTTTTTGAGAATCTTTCGCGGCGTACTAAATTGGCGATTAACTGCGCAGTCCGTAGGCGATTTTAAATTGAAAAATTATCATGCTTTGAAAAACTGTGATTGAAAAAGTTGATTTCAGCGGTAGACTACTGTTAATAATAATTCTAACCTTAGTCTTAACCCTAATGCTAACCCTAGTCTTAATGCGTAATCTACCACAGAACCCACAAAAACCTAGCGATAACCCTAGTGATTAAATTAACATTACGATAGCCCTAATGTTAACCATAATGGTCACCGCTTAGGCTCGATTTTTGACAAACATTCTAACTTCGTATTAGGGTAAAGCAGATATAACTTTGTACGGGAACGAAGGCGATCACCCAGCTCATAATGTAGCTGGATATAAATTTATTCACGTTGGCAGCCAAGGTGTTCTTGAAATGCACGGAAAAGAGAAGCTTCATTGGACGACACTTGGCGAGCACATATTCCGAAATAATGTTGCCGCCGAAGAGTTGCATTTTCGACAAACTCGAGGAATCAATCTGAATGGCGAGGGTTTTGGAAATCGGCTTGGTTTGTCTATGAAGCTTTTGTTTTTTTGAATTTATAAACTGTTTTTATTTTAGTTTTTCACATACTCAGTGCCGAGGGCGATTTGGTGAATGCGACCAGCGTGAATAATGGAGAGAGTATTGCAGAAATTAAAAGTAAAATTGACGCATTGGATCGTGATGAGGTTAGTTTATGAGGAACAACTGAGGTTTTTCAGCATACACCACCTGTCTACGTAACTTAACAAAACTTTTGAAAAAAGGTGTTAATTTACGTGCATTTTTACGTCAATTTTGTTAAGTTACGTGGTGTTAAGTTACGTAGACAGGTGGTGTGTACAAAAATATTTCTTTAGAAACTCTTTATTCAATAATTAAAAATTAAAAAAAAAAGTTTCATTGTTACTTCATTTTTGGCAACGTGATATTTTTGACTTAAAAGTTTAAAGGCTTTAAAGCTTCTTAATTTTATAAATAATTCTCAACATCGGTTGTTGTGAAGTACGAGGGAAAATACATTACAAATCCGGTGTTGGGTCAACTCGTCACACTGGCAGCGCGCCTCAAAGAGAAAAAAAATCGTCGCGTTGTCGGGTGTCGCATTGTGTGCACATCAAATGTAGTATGTAATGCTTTATTTTTTTTGTTTCAGTTTGTTTTAAAAACTTTTAATTTAATCTACTGTCTTGAGTACTGACATTTGTCAATTCACATGCCCGCCCTTGAAGCAGCAGAGGCTGGAGGAGTTTCTCATAGCAATTAAAAAATATCTATTCCATACAAATTTAATTCTATTACCATTATTTAGGTTATTTTATTCGCCACCGATTTTCTTTTCGAGCTGACAGAAGATGTTCGTGACTTCTTTGTTTCATACGGATTTGACGCGCAAGCATTCAACACGTTGTTAGCCGAAGATCGCACACGCCGTTTTTCACAAATTGGAGGTGTTTTCAATAAAAAAGGACAATTAGATTTTAAATCAATATCCCCAAACTCCGAAGGGAAAATGCACAATGGTTTGCAAGCAACTCTGGGCCCTGTTGACCTGGCCGGCATGAAAAGTGGATTTCAGTTTAGTGTAAGAATTGAGAATAACTGGTGGTTTTCAAATACTGGTGCTCAAACATTTACGTCTGACCAGGGCTTGAAATTTTTGCGAAATATTTCATCATAGTATTTTTCACTTTTCTCTTATCTTTGAATTTTCCAGGTTGTACCCTAAACTACTAGAATCAGTGTCCTGTTTACAACAATAGTTACGTCGTTGCCTTCATTTCTTTGATTTAAAAATTTAAATTAAAGGCAAAAAATGATAACTAATTTACGTGAGTATTATTATATAGTAGTACCCAAAAAATTATTTTAACAAACGTGATTTTGAACCCTGTTACTGATGTCGATACATGGATGGAAGCTGGTGGTTGGGACCATTTTCCAAATAACTTCAAAAAGACCATTAAACAGAATATTTATTATACCGGACCTAATCCCGGCGTTGCCCCTATTTTGACGCTACTTGACGACGTGAGCTCGTGGGAAATTGGAGATAAAATTGTGGTAACGGCGTCCAATTATGACCCAAGAGAAACTGAAGAATTCGTTATTGTGGACTGTGAGGGAGAGTGCAGCTCAAATCAGATTAAAGTTGATCGAGCCCCGAATAATACGCATTGGGGAAGAATTGATGCACGAACCGGTAAATTATATTTTTCGGACTGAAATTTTAAATTGTGTTTTTTCCGACTTTTAAAAAACACTATTGAAATTGCCAGAATTTGAAATAAAGATCTAGAAAATGAAGATCACAAATATGTTCACTAAATTTTAATGATTATTTTTTTTAATTAGGCGCTGAACAACGAGCAAATGTTGGTTTACTTTCTCGAAATGTTCGCTTCTACGGTGAGATGGACACACAAAATAACACTTGTAAATATGCGAGAACACGGGAACAGACAAATGCGGATTCCATCAATAAAGATCGAAATTATTGCGACTATTACATTGACGTGAATGGATTTGATCAGGATTTTCATGGTGCTCACTTGATTATAACAAAAGGATTCCGAAACTTTCATGCCTCGCATATGGAAATTTTTCATGCTGGACAACCGCATGTGGGTCGCTATCCAGTTCAGTTTATCATTATTTATACACCGCATAAGGCCACTTTGCCCGCTCGTGCGCTTATCAGGCCACTTTTTCCAAAAACTTTTTCGCCAATCCCACCCACGACCTGAGGGTTTATCAGGCCACCTGAGGGTTTATCAGGCCGTTTTTGGAAGGTGAAAGTGGCCTGATAAACCCTTAAGCGGTGTATATCAATATTTAAGTGTAAAACAGGGGTATATAAGAAAAAATTGTCTAAAATCCCTATTCGCCATTTACGTCCACCCTATTTGCAACCGTCCACTTGCCATTTTCTAAATTTTCAGATAGGCGACTACGCATTGAGCAGCTAACCGTCATGTTTTAAATTATGGTAGACGGTTAACTGCGCACCCTGTGGATTTATTTACGATAATCTATCAAAGTCCATTGGCATTTTTGCGATTACGTCGGTCATCGCGGTGGTTATGAAGATCCAAGTTTTATTGAGTCTTTAAGTATTCATGATGCATTCAGTAGATTTGCCACAATTCACGCAACGCACGAAGCAACAATTAAAAATTGCGTTGGACACAATACCTTCGGTCATGGCTACTTTCTCGAGGACGGCTATGAATCTTACAACTACATAATTGGTAACTTGGGGGCTCAGGTTAAACCCGGAATTATTCTGCCATCGGAACGTGCAAAGCAAGTGTGTGGCTTCACGAACGATGGCTTGGATTTTTCGAACTATAACGGGGATGATTTGTGTCAAGGGTTGGCGGTCTTTTGGTTTGCCAATATTCATAATTATGTACATGATAATGTTGCCGTCGGCGGTAATTCTGGATACTGGTTATTCACTCATTCAGAAAACGTTCAAAAAGTATGTGGTTCAATCTGAGACCCAGAATTTCACAAAACATTCTGTTTTCTATATCTATTCCTTTTAATACACCACCTGAGGCGTTGTCTTACCAAGATTGGGTATCATACCACTTTTTCGACAAAACTTATCGTGATTTCCAAATATTAATCTAAACGCGCGTACAGGTTTAACCAATAATAACATCTTACCAAAGTTGGTTTATCTTACCGTTTTTTGAGCGTTTATAAAGGTGAGATAACCCCTAAGGTGCTGTACTAATACATAACCTGCGTCATTCATATTTTTCGAACATTAGAAAAGCTTACAACAGTAATCAATTCGACGCTATTCCTTTCGACCCTGTAAGTGGTCTTCGTGAATGGCGGAACAATAAAGCATGCTGCGCATCTCGCGGTTTTTCAATCGATGAGTCTATAATGGATGAACCGCCATCTGTCGAATACCCGGTTGCCCAGTTTTCTATTGGAAATGAATTCGGATATCGTTTTCGATCTATGAATGAGTCACACGTCGTCCAGCCCTCATCGGCGGTTGACACGCGACCCAACCTTTGGGGAGTTAAGAAAAGTAATTGGGCGGAACTGTACTTCAATCAGCTCAACTGTCATCATACAAATGAGAAAAATTGGGCTCGAGGTGCGTCGATGAGTGTTATTAACTCGCAATTTTCGGATAACTCAAGGAACGGATATCAGATATAGAATGAAATTTAACTCACGGGGGAAGTACGTGTAAATAGACACGCAACTGTTTTTTCGTCGATTAAAGGCATATGGAGGCCGCGTAGGTCAAAACGGGTATTGCTGACCCCCTCAACTTTTCGAGAAAATTCGATTGGCGGCGTTTTTGCGTATGTTGGAGATTTCAAACAGCTCTCTAGGGGGCCCTGGTCAATTTCTGAATAGTTAGATCGACGTAGTTCGACGAGCTCTAAAACTTGGCTTTACCAGTTTTTTTGAATTATTGCAAATTATTGTGATTTTTTTTAAGTGCGTTTTTATTTACACGCATTTTCCCCCTACGGGTTCCCAAAAACTCCTTCCCCCTGAGAGTTAATAAAGTAAATTAATATTTCAGTTCTGAGATGTCGAACTACCATGTCGAACTGCCGTGTCGAACATGTACAACAAACGAAATTTACTATTCTGTGATCTAATTTTATCAAATATAATTTCACGCTATTTTGAACAGGTTCAAGGTTGAGAAAATTATAAAATATTTATAATAAACCAAATAAATTGGATTTATGAAAACATTAACACATAAACTGTGATGACCAATTATTCGAGTTGATATTTTTTAAAATCTAGATTATCATCTGCTGACCGTTTTCTAGGGCTTGGATTAACAAAGGAACTGGTCCTGTACCCGGTGCCCAGCGAACTGTACGCAATACTACATTTATTGGCTTTACGCGAAATACTGGTCATCGAATTTGCAAACATCCTGATGGTTATTCCTCATACGATTTAGCTACTGTCCGTCAGTGCGGAGACACGCGTGAAGGCCCAGTAAATCTAATGGACGAACGTCCGCAAGGTGATGTTATGTTACAACGGCGTGTTTATTGGTACAAGGTAGAAGATGACGTATACCGGTTAATGGGTCAAGGCCAATGGTGGCCGTGGCAAGCCATGAGTATTTATGACTCTCATATACCCTTGTGGGTAGAAAATGTCACTTTTATTGATTATCCTGCGAAGGATCCAAACGGACCAGCTCGACACGCTTTGGGAGCTCATGTGTCCCACAAGCATGGCCTAGTTAGGGTGTGACAAACAAAAAAATGTTCCGTGATTTATTAACCCGTTCCGAAAATAAGATATCTAAGTTATCAAGAGTCAAAACGGACCATTTATTTTTTTAGATCACCTATGTTTTACATTTTTTATGATAACTTGTAATCGCTTCTACCGATAAGTTTGTTCAATCTCAATGTAGTGCCAAAATCACTAGGAATGAAAAACATTCGTTACATCAATGTTGATCGATGGTTTCAAAACGCTTTGGTCGAAACCGAGGAGACGCAATTGAATGGCGCGGCGCTTTATAATCGAAATACTTATTGGGGTGATGATCATGGAACAACGTCCACCAATAAAATTCGATCAATCACTGATGGTGAAATGAACACTGGATATACCGACTTTGACGGCCTCTGGAATAATGGCCAACCATCGTATATTTTTAATCCCGCTATGTGGAATGTTAACACAGGAGAATGTTGAAAGCTTTTTGGAGAAAATTAAACTAATGGCTTGGTAGAGAAATAAAGTAACCTGAAAAATTTGTTTTTCGCTGAAACTTTCTGTCCCCCCTAATTCGAGGTCGTAGATCACGATTTTTTTTATGAAAAATTTTTTGCCTGAAAAATCAACATCTCAAACTGTGCCGTTTGTCCCACAGCGGATGACCAACACGACCCATTTTGACCGATTTTGGCACTTTTCAAAAATTGTCATTTTTCCACCTAAAAATTTTACCCCAAGACTTTATCTGTACGAGTTAAAACAAATTTCTCATCGTCAGCTTGCCTTCGCATACATTTTGCCTGAAAAATTAACATCTCAAATTGTGCCGTTTGACCCACAGCCGATGACCAACACGACCCATTTTGACCCATTTTTACGGTTTTGAATCGTCAAAAAAGGGATGAAGATGGTACCAAAAAAATTTTTCATNGTAGGTTGGAGATTTCAAACAGCTCTCTATGGGGCCCTGGCCAATTTCTGAATAGTCAGATCGACGTAGTTTGACGAGCTCTACAACTTGGCGTTACCAGTTTTTTTGAATTATTGCGAATTATTGTGATTTTTTAAGTGCGTGTTTATTTACACGCATTTTCCCCTACGGGTTCACAAAAACTCCTTCCCCCTAAGAGTTAATAAAGTAAATTAATATTTCAGTTCTGAGATGTCGAACTACCATGTCGAACTGCCATGTCGAACATGTACAACAAACGAAATTTACTATTCTGTGATCTAATTATATCAAATGTAATTTCACGCTATTTGGAACAAGTTCAAGATTGAGAAAATTATAAAATATTTATAATAAACCAAATAAATTGGATTTATGAAAACATTAACACATAAACTGTGAGGACCAATTATTCGAGTTGATATTTTTTTAAAATCTAGATAATCATCTGCTGACCGTTTTCTAGGGCTTGGATTAACAAAGGAACTGGTCCTGTACCCGGTGCTCAGCGAACCGTACGCAACACGACATTTATTGGCTTTACGCGAAATACTGGTCATCGAATTTGCAAACATCCGGATGGTTACTCCTCATACGATTTAGCTACTGTCCGTCAGTGCGGAGACACGCGCGAAGGCCCAGTAAATCTAATGGACGAACGTCCACAAGGTGATGTTATGTTACAACGGCGTGTTTATTGGTACAAGGTGGAAGACGACGTATACCGGTTAATGGGTCGAGACCAATGGTGGCCGTGGCAAGCCATGAGTATTTATGACTCTCATATACCCTTGTTGGTAGAAAATGTCACTTTTATTGATTATCCTGCAAAGGATCCAAATGGACCAGCTCGACACGCTCTGGGAGCTCATGTGTCCCACAAGCATGGCCTAGTTAGGGTTTGACAAACAAAAAAATGTTCCGTGATTTATTAACCCGTTCCGAAAATTAGATATCTAAGTTATCAAGAGTCAAAACGGACCACTTATTTTTTTAGATTACCTATCTTATAATAATATCGCTTCTACCGATAAGTTTGTTAAATCTCAATGTAGTGCCAAAATCACTAGGAATGAAAAACATTCGTTACATCAATGTTGATCGATGGTTTCAAAACGCTTTGGTCGAAACCGAGGAGACCCAATTGAATGGCGCCGCGCTTTATAATCGAAATACTTATTGGGGTGATGATCACGGAACAACGTCCACCAATAAAATTCGATCAATCACTGATGGTGAAATGAACACTGGATATACCGACTTTGACGGCTTCTGGAATAATGGCCAACCATCGTATATTTTTAATCCCGCCATGTGGAATGTTAACACAGGAGAATGTTAAAAGCTTTTTGGAGAAATTTAAATTAATACTATCAAAATAATATCTTTATAGTTTGAAACCGTAGCGTGGCAAATATTACCCACAAGTTTTACGTTGCACTGAAAATTTAACTTTCACTAGACTGTTTCTTCGTTAGCCCAGAGGATGAGAACTCGCACGTTGGTCCACCGGGTATCAAAGTTTGTCCAATCACTACCCGGTATGCGTCGTTTCAAATGCGAACATATAGAGATGCTGGGCCTGATCCTGTGACAGGTCGCAAGTTTTACATCCAAACGCTACCTCTAGTCGGCCAAGAGCCTGTAATGGATGAAACTAAACCAAACCGTCTAATGGGGGCTGACGTCACAACGAGAGGCCCTTATTATCAAAATTTAGAAGCATTTAAGGTTCATAAAATGTGGTGGACAGGTAGTGCTCCGCCAGCAAATTTATTTCTTCAAATTTCCGAGGCAGAGGTCAATACATGGTATCGAATGTCTGTTTGCATCGGAAAAGGCTCGAGTTTTGAAAGTTGAATAATCATGAAATTTCGCGCAATTTTTTTTTTTGACTCAAATGGTAGCGTTTGAGCCGTATAAAATTATTTTTTTTGTGGAAAATTGCCAGTCGTTGCCAGTCGTTACCAAATTTATGAGGTCCAAGACATGTTCTAGAGTGCAACTTTTAAAGTATGACTAAATTCAACTTTCGTTATTCTTATTACAGGAGCTGTGGCTAATGAGTTAAGAACATTAAAATTTAATTATGGCAATGACCTTATAGGTCAAGGTTGGCCAGATACTGACAATCTAGGCGTGGGTAGTTTGGAAGAGTTGAATGCTCAAACGGAAGATTCTTTTTGGCACGATACGGAAAAGGGGTGGCTCCACGTCAAACTTATTCAGGCCGAAGACCGAACAAAGGGAGGCACATTTTTGGATCGTCTGGAAAATGGCGTACCGTCAAGCGCAGGGGTTAACTATTGCTATTAGCCATTAGCTCCGCGTCGAGATATGCGACATAAAAACTGCGTTTATTGTTGCGACACCGTTTTTTTACAACTTTTTTTGTTTATCACTATATGCTATAGCGATACCGTACTATTCGCACTCGTGGGTCTTTTTAACCCATCAAATCTCTTTTGCAGCAAGATGCATACTAGACTTAAAACAAAATTTAAACGACATTATGAGTAGAGTGTTACCATACTTTATACAAGGCAAATTGTATTTCAACCCTATTGAAGTGAATGGCCAACACTAGAATGCGGCGACGATCCTGGTTTTACTGATTCAATTACTGGCGAGCCGCTCACCGATATTGGTCTCGGCAGTCGTTGGCGATTTAGTTGTTGGAAGGGACAACACCAATTTGAAATCGAAATGGACGCGAGTTCGCTCAATGGTGAACCTGTCTGCGATGATTTCGATGTTGTTGCAGTAGCGGAAGGTATATGCATGTAAACTTTTCGGCCCGTATACTTTCTCCACATTTGTTGTGCGCGGTCAATGACAGCGCGGATTTTTCATTTGTCCAAAACATGTCGCGCAGTGAGCGTATCAACTGTATATCTATTAGGCCCTTTTTCTAAATCTCCGTGTGGTTGTCCAATAAGTGCACTGCATTCTAACAAATAAATCATAGAGCCAACGACAACGATGCCTACAACGACAGCTACTACAATAACAGATACCACCAGAGCACCGATTGACTTTACCTGTGGTTCCCGAATTAGATCAAAGGGATTCCAAGGATCTGATGGGGATTTGAATGGACTCTGGACATTTGCTATGAATGAAGATGGCACAATCAAAACTAATGACGGTGCACCTTACTACAAAAAACGGGTAGGTCTTAGTGGGACCAATACTAAATTCATTTAATACTAAATTCAAGGACTCCAATATTTTCATGTGGTGGATGTGGCATGGGCAAGAGGGTCATTGGGTAGTTAATCAGACTCCTGGGCAACACGGCGGTGACAGGATCAAGAGTGTTTTTGGTGATTTCAGTTGTCCTCAAAACATAGACGCCTGGGAAGGCCCATCTTCTACACACCCGAACCTTCAATTTGTGCACGAACCGTGTTGTAAAGACATAAAATGGACTAGAGGAGAACTTGAGGCGTTTTTTGTAAGAACGTCAAATATGAATGAAGAATATCCAATTTATCAAACTTCTGATATTGAAGACAGAGTAAAAAATCAGGAAAATTTTGTAACGGTTACTTTCTTCGAAAACAAGGTGGAAAATGTTCAAACAATCAGTAGTTATACATAGGTGTACAAATTGCAGAAAAAGTGAATTACTCATTGTGATCCGATTGTCTGTTTGCAAACGCTCGGTTTTGTTAGTATATGGACTTTACTTTAGGATGTTGCCCACCCTAACTTTTAAAACTTTGGTAGAAAGTAATTTCTATTCGATAGTAAGTCATTTCACTTCAAATGCGCCCAACTTATGTGAAAACAACGGAATTTAAATGATTAGGTGAATGAAACATCCTTAATTTTTAAATTGATGAACAAATACGCAAAAGAAAAGTTAATAAACCATATTCGCAGAACGTTTTTTGATTTTTTACTCTCATGATAGGCAAGCTTCTATCTATGTGGTGGATGTGGCATGGACCCGAGGGACACTGGGTCATTAACGAGTAAGATTATCCAGCATAATTTAAACTGTTCACTAACCTTAGGCTGCCAAATATTAAAACACTCAACGATCGTTTATTATAGGACACCTGGTTCTCATGGTAATGACATGCTCAAATCGACTTTTGGCGATGTTGTTTGTCCGAATGAAGTTTCGGGATGGGAACTCGGAAATGGAGACGATATTATTCAATGCGTAGAGGGTAATATTTTTAATCATAAAACGAGATACAGAGAACTAGCCAAATGAAGGTCATTTCATTGGTTAAAAAACTGTAATATGTCACAGAAAATTGTCCAGAGAGATATTCAGATGGTCTAATTATCGTGTTTCTAAGATTCTCGAGCCAGTTTTATCATTTATAATGATCCTGGTTAACTCTACGAGATGTCCAACCTAGACTGTTACATTTTTGCTGCTGTTTAAGTATTACATATAATGTTTAGGCCTACATAAATCAGCAAAAATGTAACAGTCTATGTGGAACACCCTGTACATCTTTCAACGTGTTGGTCATTTAGACATAACCACGACGCCCGAACAATCAACAACACCAGAAGTCACAACTCCGGAATTAACGACAACATCAGATAAGGAAACATGTGGGCCACGACTCACACTTGAGGGTTTCATTGGTTCTGATGACGATCTAAATGGCCTTTGGACGCTTGCAATGAATGATGATGGTAGTGTTCAAACCAATGATGACTACTATTACTACAAACACAAAGTTCGTATACTTATGTATTCACCACAACTATAGCATGTAGAAGTTGTCCAGGTTTTCATATTTAATGTTTTCAGAACATTGAGTTCGAAGTAAATAAGACTACTTTAAATTGTTTTATTTTAAACTAAATCTTTGAGATTATGTCCAGGTTTATAAGCATAAATCACGAGAAATTTGATCTAGAAAATAGTTTTTAAAAGTTCAACGAAATTTGTAATGTACTGTAGTATGTTATGTTATGTAAGTAAAGAGTTCTAGAGTTAAACAGTCAACGAAAAGCTAATTTTTCTAGAAACCATTTTGCATGATGAGCTTCACTGGGCAGCAGCCTTTCAAATTGAGTAATTTGGAGCAGTTTGTTCTCATTCGTCCAGTGCTAGCGTATTGAAAAGTACGGACACATTTGATACAAGTGACCACATTGCACATTTT
>SCLG01000043.1:544452-558475 GCA_004367875.1 Oikopleura albicans
TTATTTGTTAAACTCAAAAAAGACACAACTGTTAACTTGATTCGAACATATTTATTCAACTATGGCAACGATCTTATCGGCCAAGGCTGGCCAGATGAAAATCCCGGCGTTGGTAGTCTAGAAGCGCTGAATGCACAAACTGCTAGTTCGTACTGGCATGACACCTCAAAGGGTTGGGTTCATATCAAATTGGTGCACACTGCGGAAGGAGATCGAAAGCTCGGTGGAACGATTGTGGATCGAATTGATTAGGATTCGAAATGATTAGGATTCCTGAAATGACGCACGTTCCTTGCTACTCAGCTTTTGCTATGAAACTTGCCATAAGTTATTTCGTTTATTACTAGATTAGGAATTTCTATTTATGCCTAGAGTACAGGCTTTATACACGCCAAACAACAATATTAATAACCAACAGATTTCGAACCCTAGACTACGTGAACTACCTAATGATCAATGGCCAACATATGAGTGCTCGGACGATCTTGGCTTCACCGATGCAGAAACCGGGGAGCCATTTACTGATTTCGGACTTGGATCCCGGTGGCGATTTAGTTGCTGGCAGGGACAACATAATGTGGAAATTGATATGGATAAGGACTCTTTAGGTACTGATGCACCTGTATGCGACGACTTCGACGTTATTTACCAAGCTGAGGGTAAGCTTNATGAACATTGAAGCTAACAAGGTCCACAAAGTTTGGTGGGAGAATAGTGCCCCACCAGCCAGTATTTTTGTCGCGGTGGAGGAAGCAGACGCTAATACCTGGCACCGCATATCTGTTTGTGTTGGGAAAGGATGAGTTGAGCAAATTTTCGGGGTTTTTTTGTCACATCGGGACTTACCGGTACATATGTGAGTACCGGTATTATGTGAGTACCTTTCCGAATGGATATCTAACTACATTCAATGTATATGTACAAAATAAGCTTTAGAACAAGTACACCCCCTGCGCTGTTATCTTGCAACTATCGCATGAAAAAATCCGCAAGATAACGGAGCGAACGGGGACATCTGCAAGATAACAGCGCAGGGCTTAACACATAAAGATAAGGAATCCTGGAAAATTGGCCGAAAAAAATCTGCAAGATAACGGAGCCAACGGGAAAATCTGCAAGATAACGGGTGACAAGATAACAGCGCAGGGGGTTATTGTATTGTTGAATCGTAATTTGCAATAATTGTAATTTGCAACCAATGAGCCATGAATGATAGTCTATGATCGAAGAATACAAAAAATGACTTAAATATACCGAACGATTGGGAAGGATTACTTATTTGTTAAACTCAAAAAAGACACAACTGTTAACTTGATTCGAACATATTTATTCAACTATGGCAACGATCTTATCGGCCAAGGCTGGCCAGATGAAAATCCCGGCGTTGGTAGTCTAGAAGCGCTGAATGCACAAACTGCTAGTTCGTACTGGCATGACACCTCAAAGGGTTGGGTTCATATCAAATTGGTGCACACTGCGGAAGGAGATCGAAAGCTCGGTGGAACGATTGTGGATCGAATTGATTAGGATTCGAAATTTTTTTAGAATTCGGTCCTGAAATGACGCACGTTCCTTGCTACTCAGCTTTTGCTTTTAAACTTGCCATAAGTTATTTCGTTTATTACTAGATTAGGAAATTCTATTTTTACCTAGAGTACAAGCTTTGTAGTTATACACGCTAAACAACAATATTAACTCTCAGGGGGAAGGTGTTTTTGGGAAACCGTAGGGGGAAAATGCATGTAAATAAACATGCACTTAAAAAAAGCCAAGTTGTAGAGCTCGTCAAACTACGTCTATCTGATTATTCAGAAATTGATTTGGGCCACCAGGGCCCACTAGAGAGTTGTTTGAAATCTCCAACCTACGCAAAAAATAACACCGTCAATCGAATTTTCTCGAAAAGTTGAGGGGGGTCACCAATACATGTTTTACCCTACAGGGCCTCTATATGCCTTAAATCGACGAAAAAAACCAGTTGCGTGTCTATTTACACGCACTTCCCCCTGTGAGTTAATAACCAACAAATTTCGAACCCTAGACTACGTGAACTACCTAATGATCAATGGCCAACATATGAGTGCTCAGACGATCTTGGCTTCACCGATGCAGAAACCGGGGAGCCATTTACTGATTTCGGACTTGGATCCCGGTGGCGATTTAGTTGCTGGCAAGGACAACATAATGTGGAAATTGATATGGATAAGGACTCTTTGGGTACTGATGCACCTGTATGCGACGACTTCGAGATTATTTACCAAGCTGAGGGTAAGCTTATACGACAGTGAATGTACGATTATTTATTTCCAAATATATTAAGGAGGTACAACAACAACAGGCGAACCAACGACAACAACAACACCGATCGATTTTGACTGCGGAGCCCGCATCAGATCGTTTGGATTCCAAGATCCTGATACGGATTTGAATGGACTCTGGACGTTTGCTATGAACACAGATGGTACCGTCAAAACAAACGACGGCGCTCCGTATTACAAACAGCGAGTACGTTAATAGCTGCCATTATTATTAAGTTTTCTAGATATTTTCACCGTTTTAAACACAGTTTTGTAAATCACGTAGATTTAATCTACTAGATTATCTGAAATATTAAGGATGGCGACAATTACATGTGGTGGATGTGGCATGGACCAACTGGTCACTGGGTGGTTAATCAAACTCCTGGTCAACATGGTGGTGATCGAGTTAAGAGCGTTTTTGGTGCTTTTGAGTGTCCTCAAGATATTGCTGCTTGGGAAGGTGATTCTTCGGGACATTCCTTCCAGATTGTGCATGAGCCATGTTGTAAAGATATGAAATGGACACGAAACGGTCAAGAATCATTTTTCTCAAGAACATCGACTATGAACGAGGAGTACCCAATTTATTCCACGGTTGTCGATGGACAAGATATATACATGTGGTGGATGTGGCATGGACCAACCGGTCACTGGGTCATTAACCAGTAAGATATCTTTCGATTCATCAAGTATAAAATTAAGAATTGAAATTTTGGCGAACTTGAAATTTATTTAACTCATTCGCTTTCAGCTGCCTTGTCATAATATTTTTGACATGGTTTGCGGAGGAATCGAACTGGCGGGCAAAAAAATGAAACACCCTCAGTTGATAGAGCTGGTCTCGGGGATTCCAAAAAAGTGTATAAAAATATTTTTGGACCACTGGTTTTCGAGATACCGGTCGGTTTAGTTTTGGTAAAAATATTTTTTTTCGCCAAATTCGTGCTCAATCGATAGAACACACTACGAACGACATTTTTCCTCATTACGACGAGGCACGTTTAGTTGCTGGTTTTCGAGATATCCTAGGCAGTATTAGGTTAGGTCTAATATTTTCAAATTGTACATGATTCAAATTGTTTATGATTTACATTTGGTTATAAAAGTTGTATCGTAAGAGTTACATTATATTCGTTTAGAACTCCCGGTTCACACGGTGGAGACATTCTCAAGTCAACGTTTGCCGATGTTGTGTGCCCCAATGATGTGGCAGCTTGGGAACTTGGTACTGATGACATATTTGAATGTGTTGATGGTACAACAACTACCCCGGAAACAACAACAACCACGCCGGAGCCAACCACGACAACAACTGTTCTCGGTTTGTTTAAAACTTGTTAAAATAAGCTTATGTGACATAAGGTATAGTAATTTTATAATAAATGCTTATGTAACATAACCTGTATGTGTGATATTTTATGTTAGGCATATCGCAGTGATTTTCAAACGCGAAAAAAATTAATAATGTTACCTTTTTTTAGTAACGTTGCTTAACAGCGCGTCTGAGGCCTATGTGGTTTGTCATTGATCTTTTTTTGAGCGCGCTCGGCCAATCACCGAAAGGCGATTTCCTTCTTTTAAAATATTTTTGTATTACAGTCTTCCTCTCTTAAGTGCCGCACTTAAGGAGAAATATACATTTCCGCTAAAATTTGTTTTTCGCGTTTTAAAATCAGGACGATATGCTGTCAAAATTGTTGAAATTTCACTACCGGTTAAGTGTCATGAAAATCGACCGATCGTTTCTAGTATATCATGTCGGCATATCTTACGATGATATAAAGACCAATTTTCCTCTTTTCTTTAGAACTGGGGTGCCCCGGTATTCTAGAAACGTTCGGCCGATTTTCATGAAACTCAACCAGTAAAACAATTAGTTTTGGGTTATTGTTTATAGTTTCACAAAAATTACGAAAAATATTTGCAATTAATTTTATTTTATTTATAATATAATAAATTCGATTGGTAACTTAAAAATGTTTCTAATCATACGCTAAACTAGACTGGGAATGCGGCCCGCGATTAGTTCTTTCTGGATTTTCGGGTTCCGACTCAGACATGAATGGCCTTTGGACTCTAGCAATGAATGCGGACGGTACCGTCGAGACAAACGATGACTACCGATATTACCAACAAAGGGTAAGAGACAGCTTTAACGATTTTAAAAACCTAAATAACTATGCATGATTAAAGGCCAAAAACTGGTATTTGTATTAGTGTTAAACAAACCGATGTAAAACTTATTACGAGAACCTGACTGTGGGTGCGAAAACATGGTAGTTTTTAAGTGGACTCGTCACGTTCCAAAGAAGACAGTTGTACATGTACATGAACTATCGCAGTGATTTTCAAACGCGAAAAAAATAAATAATGTTACCAATTTTTGGTAACGTTGGTTGACAGCGCGTCTGAGGCCTGTGTGGCCTGTCATTGGCCCTTTTTATAGCTCAATGAATCTGAAAGAATGAAATGCTCTGAACTATAAAGCTAGAAGAATAAAATAGCTCAAAAAAGGACCAATGACAGGCCACATAGGCCTCAGACACGCTGTCAAGCAATGTTACCAAAAAGTGGTAAAATTATTTATTTTTTCGCGTTTGAAAATCACTGCGATAAACTAGCAAGTTAAACTTTTGGTTGAATAAATCTGCAATATGACGAAAAGTATCATAAAAACGCTTTTTAGGATTCCGAGCTGTATATGTGGTGGATGTGGCATGGAGCGGTTGGCCATTGGGTCATTAACGAAAGCCCGGGTTCTCATGGCGGTGACCGAATGAAGAGTTCTTTCGGCGATTTTGGCTGTCCTCAAGATAAAACTGAATGGGAAGGCGACGCCAGTAGTAATGCCTTTTCAATAACGCCAGCTCCATGTTGCGATGAGATCCTCTGGGAACGCGANGACCTTGGCAACCAAGTCTGGACGAAAACAAATCAAATTAATGAAGAATATCATGTTTATAAGACGCAAATTGACGGTGATGATGTTTTCATGTGGTGGATGTGGCATGCAACTGTTGGCCATTGGGTTATCAACAAGTAAGTGGATCATGGAAACTTCTTCGACTGAGGTGTTGACGAGGAAAAAAACTGATTTTGGTGTAGTATGGGGGTTTAAAACTGATTTTTGGCGAATAGTTTGAAACTTTCCTCGTTGTCTTTTTAAAAGAATGATTTTAACGTATCAAGCACCGTACTTGGAACAGGTATACAGGTTTAGTCTCATGAAAATCGCTGTGCGTTTACCTGTAGTATACCGTGTCGGCACATTTTAAAATGATTTTGGCCAATAGGAGCACCCCATTGCAAGAAAAAAGAAGAAAATTGCTCTATTCTAGAAACGCGCAGCCGATTTTCATGAGACTAAACCGGTAGACTTTCTGAAAACGTTGTGTCTAAAAATATTGATCACCAATAGACTATTGGCAATAGTAAAAACATTGTCTTTGAAAAACAAAGCATAATTTTGCATCATTTAGAACACCCGGATCCCATGGACATGATATTCTGAAGTCGACATTTGCAAATGTTGTGTGTCCAAATCAGGTGGAAGCATGGGAGGATCCAAATTTTGGCGACAATGAAATGTCATGCGTAGGAGGTAATTATCTTGCTTTGACGGATCTGATAATAATTTTGCCGAAAATTAATTCAGATCCGCATTTAAACGTAAAACAAATATCTCAGCTGAAAATCATTCCCGTCGTAATGGGCATGATTCTCATTGTTACAGATATCGGCATCAGTAATTATTGCTCCATAAAACTATCATCGCACGTTTTGGCACTATGCTCAGCATCGCTTGCTTATTTGCTTAATGGACATGATTATTAAGCATATGAATCTTATATTTTTTCGAACATATATATACCGGTATATATATATAAATTTATATGGATATTTATTATAGTTTAGTATTATTACCGTTCACAAAGGTATCCAAGGAACCTGCGAAGAATCAGCTGGATAACTGCGCAGGGCGCCGGATAACAGAATAAATAAGACGGAAAAAGTTGGTACAATTCTTTGAAAAACATTTTCAGAAACAAATTTTTCTCTGATTTTTCTATCGAAAATTTCTCCATGAAATCTCGTTTTCAAGAAATATGAGGGCAGATAGGCCGTTGTGTGGCGATCATCACACAGTGACCCCGAAGAATTAACCGACATCTCAAACAATGTGAAGACCTACCGGTGGGTGTCGGATAACAGGACGAGCGGCGAATCTTATTTTTTAAACAGGAAAATGATGATTTGGTGCCACAAGCGGCGAGTGTAGCCGTTGAGTGACCGTTTTCGTTTTTTTTCCGACTGGTCAGTCACTGGCTTAATAGGCCGTCGAGTGACTCTTTTTCACCTGCTCTTTGAAAACGCCGCGCCCGCTGTGAAAACGGTCACTCGACGGATATGAAAGCCATTGACTGACCGTTCTAACTTTTTTCTTAATAACACGCCAAGATCATGCTGTGTGGATACTCAATGTTAGGAGTGTCCGTTGACTGACCATATTTATATTTTATAATTACGTTTTATTTTTTTATGAACTTCAGTTAAGTCATTTTTTGTGTGAAAAATGACTTTCTCTCAATTTTCTAAGCACGATGGTACAAAAAAACTTTATTTTTCAGATGTTTCCAATTAAGGGTCTTTTATCCACATGTAATAAATGTCCCGACTTTTATTCTATAATTAGTCCGAACTCTTCCGTAGACATTCACCGTTAACTACACCGCCTTTAAGTTATTATTGGTCAATTTAAGTTTAAAATTTTCAGACTTATATAATGACGGAAATCGGAAATGTTAATTATAACAGACAAAAATGGAAGATTTTGCAACAGAAAAATTTAAAAATGATTTTACTGGGACAAATAATTTGCCAATTTTACTTTCATGGCAGTTGTCTAAGAATAACCTTGAGACCCTATTTTTTTCTGTTTTGGATTTTTCAGGTCGTGGGGAGAAGCTCATATTTTTTTTTATATTTTTTGGTAAAAAAATAATTTTTTGACTTTGAGCGCCAAAACATTTTTTTACGTTCGGTGCGCGATGTGAGCCCGCTTTAACCTTGAGACCCTATTTTTTTCTGTTTCGGATTTTTCAGATCGTGAGGAACATGCTCATATTTTTTTTGCATTTTTTCCGTAAAAAAATATTTTTTTTAGACTTTGAGCGCCTAAACATTTTTTACGTTTGGTGCGCGATCTGAGCCCGCTTAAACCTTGAGACTCTAATTTTTTCTGTTTCAGATTAGGTCGTTAGGAACATGCTCATATACTTTTTTGTAAAAAAACATTAGGGTCTAAAAGTTAAAGCGCGCTCAGATCGCGCCCCAAACGCAAAAAAAAAATGTTTAGGCAATCAAAGTCTTTTTTTTTTTGTTTAGACGCCCAGATATCTAAAAAGAAAATACAAAAAGTCTGAATTTTTTCCGATTTCAATATTTTTAGATTTTTGTAATCGTAGTTTTCTCAAGAACATGAAAACAATATTGTGAAAACTTCTACTGTTCTCACCGCGCCTAAGTTTTTTATACCAATCGAATCGTCAAGCTACAGAGAATCTGTTTTTAATACACAGGGTGCGCAGTTAACCGCCACCCTTCGTGGCGTCCTCAACTGGCGGTTAACTGCAAAAGTGGCGGTTAACTGCGCAGTGCGTAGGCCATTTACTTGGAAAAAGTGGCGGTTAACTGCAAATAAGGGCGAAAGTGTCAAAGTGGCGGTTAACGGAAAATAACCTTNTTTTTTACCGCGAATAAATTCGCACTCAAGTCAACGCCGGAAAGTCGCGCATACGAGTGCGCGGTGCACATTGCTTCACACAGGGGTCGCTGAGTTAACGGAGTGTTCCTAAGCCTAAACCTGATTCCCACGTTTACTTACTAGTTATACCGAAAAAGGGATATACAATATATTCTCCATAGAAGGGGAACGAACGGCTCCCTATACCGTGTATAACAGGTAACAGACATTTGGTACCAACGGAGACCGCATACCAGTCGTGTGATACCCAAATGACAACATATAACGGATTCAACATTAATAGATGAATTCGTGTATTTTAACCCCCTGCGCCGTTATGTGTCATCAAATTTAGACTTTATAATTTAATCCGCATATTATCTGTTTAAGTACACTCCTCTATGCCGTTATGTGTCATACATTTATCTTCTAGTTTTGCTTTATATATATAAATACAGAGGACAGTTGAACTCCAGAAAATTGAACAACGGATAAAGAATCAATAATTGAATGCTCAGAAAACCGATTGACCTTAATGGTCTTGTACTAGGCGCTATAACCATTTTAAAATTACTGTGGGCCATAGTCTATGGCCAATACTGTATGAGGTAACATAACGTGTTTCCCACTTTCTCAATTTTTGTATTATAATAGACTTAAATACTAGAAAAGCGAGAAGTGGGTTATTATACGTCATATCATTATCGGTTTTCTGAGCATTCAATTATTGATTCTTTATCCGTTGTTCAATTTTATGGAGTTCAACTGTCCTCTGTATTGATATACAAAGCAAAACTGGAAGATAAATGTATGACACATAACGGCATAGAGGAGTTTCTTGGAAAAACGTTTTCTCCGATTAACTTATTCTCCGAAAAACTAATAATAGTTAACAATATCCAGCTCGTTAGGAAATAAAGCATTTATGAAAGGTTCAGAATAGAGTTTTGAAACAATTGGTCTGTGGCAATTTTCATTTCAAATTAAAATAAACGGAGAACCTTTCGGTATAAATCAATAAATGTATAATAAGCGTGGCATCTATAATTGATACCGCGTCTGTATACACGTCCTGTATACAGAGAATTTCTGCGAAACACGTTTTCTCCGATAAACTTTTCTTGGAATAATGTTTTCTTGGAAAAACGTTTTATCCTAAAAGCGTTTTCTTCGAAAGCCCACGGTGCCGTTATTCATCACAAACAAGATTATTCGCTTATTCGCGTAAATTTAAAGCGAAAATTGAAAAAAATAACGTGGTGAAACATAATGGCGCAGGGGGATGTATTCAAAGTGGAAGCGAGCACAATATCGTCGTGGCAGTTAAGTGACAAAAAGTGTGAATCGCATTCTTTACATGTACTCTCACATACAAAGCATGAAATAATTAAAACAATTTAGGCTGAAAACTTTCGAGGCCGCTAAAGGTGGCGATTAATTGCGCACCCTGTGTAGTATACAGTTGTTACATTAATTAAAAAAAATCTTATTAAAAAANATAGTGCTTGCGGATGATACTAATATCGGTACAACTGCGGTAGAACTGCCGGTGCAACTGCCGTAGAAGTTTTACCGACCTCAAAAAAGACAAAACAATCGTCAATAACCGATTTTTTAATAACCATACAAACTGATATAAACTAAAAAACGTTTACAAGCAATAACAACAAATAAAAATGATCAAAATATGTTTTTTAGCGAAAATTTGTCTAAAATGGCCGACAATCCCTTAACGGCCACGATTTTTGGGCCCTGATGGTGGCCGTTAAGGGAAGGAGCACTGTAGTTTAATTCTGCTTTATTAATAATAAGTTCTTTGCATTTGAATTGGTAATAAAATTGGAATATTTAAGATACCATTGGACATTCAGTTTGACGTTCGGCCGAGACCTGCGGTAAATGCCGTGTTTAACAAACGCTTAAAAAGTATAACCAAAAATACACCCAGTGGTCCATAGACAACGAGGACATGTTTCCATCACTATGAGAAAGGAAGTAAAATGTTGTTGTTTCGGAATTAAGCACCGTATTTTTTCTAATTTGCACGGACTCTGCCCAGTGACCAAAATTGATGAAAGTTTTCATACGTCAGCATTTATTGTCAAAAAGGCGTATGCCGAACGACAATTATAACAGTCTTCTCTCTATTAAGTGCCGCGCTTTTTTTCAGTGATGTCTTTCTTTCAGTGACGCATTTTTTTCAATTGGAATAAACACCCCTTAAGTGCCGCTTTAAAAATAACTCCTTCAAGTATTACTAATAGTACTACTTTTTACATGCTACATGTATTTTTGTACTTTATGTATTTTTGACATATTGTTTATTGACATTTTTTTTGATATTTCAAAACGCCTTCTGAAGAATCTGTGATATTTTACACATGTGCTAACTGAAAGATGTTAATAATGCCTAAAAATCAAAGGCTTTTATTTTTAGTTAATAGGCAGCCCTATTTTACGTTAAGGGCGATTTTTTGCGATTTCGTCTGCGCATGTATCCATTAACAAGTAGGATATAAGAAACATTTTGATGCCCGCTAACGGCTCACCCTTTGTATCTAATTTTTCTCTTCGTCACTGGTAGTTTGGCCTCATATACCATTGAAATTTGATTTCAAAGAATGAGAAGCTCGAACTGCAAAACCCCGCTCAACGGGTTCGCAGCCAATATTCTAAAAAGACATGTTGACCCAATTAAGAGGTGAATAGATCAATTTATTTAGTAGTCCGTTTGAAATCTTTCCTTCTCGTAGAAGTAAATTAACCTTAAAACATCCGCCCGATCTTGTACATAAGAATGTTTAACATTTCATAGCCAGGCAAGTTAATCATATTCGTACTGTAAAATAAGGCAGAAAAAATAAAATAAAACGAGTACGAAATTTTGTATTCTAAGTTCACTATTTAAGTTGAAGATTTGTTGAATTTTAAGTTGATAAACATTCGTAGTATTGTATTCTGATTTGTTGGAAAAAATAAAACGGGTTAACGTAAATATGACCAAACGGATTATATGAACGCATACACGTTAATTTTAGACTTTTCATTTGTTGACTATATTTTCGGAACATTTGTATTGAAATCACAAACGTGTTGTACAAAAAACAATTTAGAGGAAAAACAAAACCAACTCAATGAGTTATGCTAACCTTATCATTTTAACGAATCAGTGTTTGTCGGTCAACAAGGGTCAACTAGTACGGTTAAAATCATACTTACGTAGTTAAGACGAAAACTAACTGGACATTATAGAGTTCGTTTTTATTGAAATAATAAAGAAAAAAAGTTATGCTAGGACATTTTACTAGAGAAATAATACAATCATTTTTTCATGATAGTGTTTGGTCGAAATTTTCAGAAAATTAAATTTTCTTGGACCATTATCGCAAGTCGGATGCGAATGGGCGGTCGATGGCCGACCATACCGAAATCGCCCACCGACCATCTGGATGGTCGATATTGTAGTGCATTGATATTTGGTTTAAAATATAACGCCAAATATTCGCGCTACACAATTTTCACCTCCCGTGCACCAACTTTTGTCTGCGAATTAATTTGGCTCATCTCCAACTCGAGCCCTTTCCTCCACACTCTACTTTTGCCTATTTACGATTTACACGAAATAAATACAATCCAAATATATATAGTCTTGTTTATCTGAGCCCGATATTTGCAAAGTATATCAATATTTTTTAGTTTCATTTTTGAAATGCAAATTTATTATAAAAGTAGCTAGAAAAAGTACGCGACACGCGTCTCGTACACTACGGAACTATTTTTTGATTAAAAATGTTTAAAGTTTAAATCAGAAAGTGTTGAATGCTTTAAACTTTAAATTATCCAACACTTTCTGATTTATTGGTCTATTAAGGTCACTAATATTTGTTAAGGAAATGAGACCGGGATCCCGTTTTTTGGAGCGGGAGCGGGAAGGATAGGGATTTACTGCGCGCGGGAGGCCATAAAACGGGTTTATGTCTAAACGGGAACAATTTTCCTGTTTTATTTTGTTTTTTTTAATTTGAGCTAAAACGGTAAATGACCAACACTCAAAGGAAATAAGAGCATCTCGATATTTTACCTGTCACATGGCCACGTATGGGAAACCCGGAACAAATCGTGCAGCAATAATGACGTTTTTCATTATTCCATCACTTCTTTTCCTACGTCTCCTAGAAAACATCGTAGGATCCTCATTCCACTTGTTAACGGCGCCCAAAGGATGGGGCTGATGCATCAGGGGTTTCTACTCGAGCAGTGTACCGGGTAACTGCACAATGTGCCAGATAACTCGTAGGGTGCCGGATAAATTTCGCGGTGAAATTTTTTGGGAAAAAACCTGCCAGATAACAGCACGAGTGAACCAACCTGCCAGATAACTGTGCAGGGTGTTATGCATAATTATGATATTTTCATGTAGTGAAAATGGCCAGCTGCTTATAATACAAGTAATTTACCAGAAGAGAAATTTTTGTTTTTATTGGACACTAACTTATCCATGACGGTTAGCTCAACAGCTTGTCAAACAATCCCATATTAACATACTTCTCAAAGAATATGGCTGTTCACGGTCTTGGCTGTCCACAGTCAAAAACGAAAGTCATCGTAAGGACCCCAACTGCTAAAAAATCGGATTCTTCATCCAAAAATACATCGGACGGTCCGATTCGGACCCCGAAATCTCATCGATTTTAGAGATTTCAGGAAAACATTAGTGACTTTATACTTTGCACCGTAGACAGCCAAACCGTATCTGTCTTTAATATTCAAATTATAGACTATAATTCTAGACTATAATTACCGTACTGTACCGTTTAAGGAGGTGTCAGTCATGTTGTTTACAAATAGTACCTTCCGGGAAAACGCTATAAAACACGTTCCACACTTACGATTACATTACTTTTTTCTTGTGCTATGAAATCAAAGTTTCTGCTATAACATGGTTGTATTTTCAAGGTCATAAGTATCACCGCCAATCGCCCACGTGCACTTGAACTTGTCAAAAATGTGAAATTGAACTGTCCATCAATTGAACAGTGTTGGTTGTATTGATTTTGTTTTGGTGCTCAAATGTTCCTATAATCTAGGTGCTCAAATCTGTGTGAGCTTTTTTTTGTCCGAGGTCTAGAACAAAAAATATCTGNTTCCAAAAAAATAGTCAAAATACGGAACGTCTAAATTCAGTATGTTTGTGTGCATCACGTTATTTGGTCTCTAATCGCTCGGGGAGATATTTAAACAAAATCGTTTTGTTTCATAAAAAATCACAAGACAATAAACGCTCATAAGGTTGCCGTGTTCAAATCAGTAATTTTTAGTCGTTAAACATTTTCTTAACATGTTCGAGCGGTTAATAATAACAACGTTTTTCAGACATGTTACTACAGGTAATTAGGTGCATTGTCGAGTTGAGCATTTGATTTAAATATAACCGGGTCAAATCTAAGTTCATCGTGCGGAACTGCTTTGACTGTCTTAGTAAGGGCAATTCTCGTTGAAAAGGTGGCTAAATTATTCGAATTGGTCAGTAACCGCGCTTTGAAATGATACACATGTGTGCTCCGAAAAACAAAATGCATTACTATTAAAGACACAATAATGGTGAATTAAAGAGGTCAAAGACCTGGGCTGCCCAGGCTGGGTACTGTCCTCGTTAAACTTCCCGACGTGTAGTGATTTTTATTTGTTCTCCGCGTATGGCGGCGCAACTCGTAACCGCTCATGCGTGTTACCAAAAGCATAAAAAATAGTACCAACATTATTCTTTGTATGTTATTGTTGCAGTTTTTTTTTATTGCGCGTAATATTTTTCCAAGGCAGGGCGCTGAATTAAAAAAAAACTCGATTTTATGGCTAAAATTGGCAACTTTTGCGTGACCGTACGGGTTAAAGGCATACAATACCACCTAGGGGTTGAGCTATATGCCTCTTGACTTGGAAAGTCTTATTTGCAAATATCGTATACACTGAGTGTACCACT
>SCLG01000043.1:565799-580329 GCA_004367875.1 Oikopleura albicans
TAGATGGGCGGTAGATGGTCGCAGGTCAGATGCGGATGGGCGGTAGATGGTCAACCATCCGCCTACCGCCCATCGACCATCCTGGTCGACAATTTTTTTGGATCCCGGATGTTCGATATTTCGAACACTGTATGGAGGCCCCGTAGGGAAAAACGCGTATTGGTGACCCTACCTCAACTTTTCGAGAAAATTCCCTTGACGGTGTTTTTTGCGTAGGTTGGAGATTTCAAACAGCTCTCTAGGGGGCCCTGGTGGCCTAAATCAATTTATGAATAGTCGGATCGACGAAGTTTGACAAGCTCTACAACTTGGCTTTACCAGTTTTTTGAATTATGTCGAATTATTGTGAATTTTTTAAGTGCTTGTAAATAATATTTACACGCATTTTCCCCTTACGGGTTCCCAAAAACTCTTTCCCCCTGAGAGTTAACTGAAAAAATGAAAAAGGGCTCTTTTCCACTACTGATTTATAAGGACTAACTCGTAGGTTGATGAAAGCGCATAAAAGAAAACCGATATCGGCCGATCGTTCTTGTTCCATTTGTTCAAAATTTTCAACCGTTTTTTTTTTCACTAAAGAGATATGCACGATATTCATTAATTATAAACGAAGTCTTTTTGAAACCTACGTATTGCAGAGACTTCACCAGGAACATAATGGAACACTTGAAACTGGTCAATCTAACACAGTTGCAAATGCTTGTGGGAAATACGACAAGTAATTCATTCAAAAGATGTTGAATGAAAAAAAAAATTGACCACAATGCATTCGCTTTAGTTTAATCGAATTGGCTCGGTGAAACGGTCTTTGATGCAACAAAAATTATTTTCTTTTTCAGAGAATTTTAAAAAATGGTGTATCAAAAATATTTTGTACCTAACTAAAAAAAATTACAGATGTAAAACGAAAAAGTTTCTGAACTCCCTACAATAATGAATTGTGGACTAGTTTTACAATAAACAAAAGGAAACACAATCAATAGATTGACCTACTTGTCACTCAAACACATCAAGCAAACTTTTCTTTCATATTTTTTCATAAATATTATGCATGTATGCAAGCTAATTAGATTTAATTTAAATTTGCTTAAAAATGAAACGCTGAATGGATATGTGTATTTATTTTGGACATAAACTGGATAACAATAAAATACGCAGATTAACTGATTGAATGCATAGACAATATTTCCCGAATTTTCCGGTCTGTTACTATACAGGTAAAGTACCGATCATATTATCATCGCTAGTGTCCCATTGTTAGGGTCCCGCCAAATTGGGGGATTTTCGGAACACTGGTTGGAACTATCAAAACTTTTTGAGCTCTTTCAAATACATCAACATTTCCTAAAAGTATTGGAAAACCCCAAGTCTTTAGTTTGTCGGGGAAAATTTTCTGAATTAAAATTGCATAAATAAGGAGTTTGAAAACTATAGCGAAACATATCATACCATTTTTTGAAGCCTTATAAGTTAAAGCCTGAAACCTATACGCTATACAGGCTGGCCGGTATAAAAAGCGACCAATTGTTGACAAGTGAAATGTCCAAGATTGCGTATTTAAGAAATTAAAAAAAAACAATTGGTCGCTTTTTATACCGTCCATATAGGGCTTCTAGAAATGTTATGATATGTTTCATCATGGTTTTATAATAAATAAGGTTTATTACTTATATGCCTCTTTCTTAAAGGCTGTTTAAACTGAAATAAATAGACCGTTATAATTTATAGTGGCCTACTAAGAAAAGGAGGGATCAGTCGTGTTGTTTACAAACTCTACCGGCAACGTACTCTACGTTGCGTTCCGGGAAAACGCTATAAATTCCGTTCTACTAAATCAATTAATTATTTTTGTGCTTTACTATGATAACAAAAGTTCTACAAAAGTACTATAATATGGTGTTATTTTATTGCAATTTGTACAATCGGCAACCCCTTAACCTTAAAAACGTCTACAACAAAGAATAAACTAAGTGTTCCAACAGTACTCCATAAACAGATGATGATTTGAAAACCAAATTACGTTAAACCATTTTCTTAACAACGACCGTCTTTAACCCTGACCTGAAATAATATTTTCCAATTTATAGCAATAATATGTATACGTATTACTCAATAACATTCAGAATTTATTGTTACAATAATAAATTTAATATTAAACTGTCGTTCACAAATTTATCTACGTATACTATACGTCGTATAGATCGTAATTTGTGTTAAGTTTTAACCTCCCTAAACGTGGACGGTGTCCTAATTGCATGAAAAAAAACGTAATCGTATGAAAGTAAAAAGAAATAAACATCGGACGAATTTAAGTAGAATCAATAAAACGTGGTTTTAATTATTATAAATTATGATTCATAATCGTATGGAAATAAACATCGGACGGAAAAAAGTATTTTTACCGTGTGTAAACTCCAACAAACTATCAGTAAAAGTGTTCGTTATAGTGTATCATTTAGTACACACGAATAACCTACTTTTAGTTACGGATTGGTTGTATGTTTTATGAAATAACACTAAAATAAGAGAGCTTTCACACAATTAGTACTACAGTCCTCGTCCCCAATTCGGCAACAAAAAAGTCAAACATCATTGCCAAATTGGGAAAGAGCTGCCGAATTGGCGACATTAGGTCTTTTTTAAACATTTTAAAGGCATAAAAACCATGTATTTGCCATCTAATAGATTAAAATTAGTTAACACTGATGCGCCGCAAACATACTAGTGTCATTTCGCCTAGATAATCGTATAATAAATATAAAGGCAGTTCTGTAATGCCGATCGGTTATATTTTGAGAATATCTTATAAAATCTTATCAAAGTTTCCATATTTAACCGCCATGGGACCATTTGTCGTCAAAATTTACGATAGGTGAGGAAATATCACCGAAAATAGACGAAACTTTTTTTTATCCTGGTTGATGTGTTGAAAATTTGAGTAAACATAGGAAGGAATAAACATGGTACGTTTCTTTTGTTTAGTTTGCGTTAATTACCGAGTAAATCGTTTTAAGTAAAAATTTTAAATAAAAATTTAAAAATTCGTTCGCGAAAGTTAGGAAACAAGTTGTCATTTTATTGACAAGTCGGTTTAGAGGGGTCATACAGTACCAAAGAATTGGTTGAATGGCGTTAAGTGAAATAGTTGGAAAGTCATGCCATTTTCCATATTTCAACAGAATTTTTTATGCAGTAGTTCGCCTTTTGGAACACTTCAATCTTGTTTTCAACTAAGACATTGTTAAACATTATTATTATTGCTTTTATTGCCTCCAAGTTGTCAGAAAAAATATCAACATACTTGTAAAATGTAGTTGTTATTTCAATGTGGTTTTAACACCAACTTGACCAACATGAATTGTCAACAACGAAAAAATATGAATACCTTTTAAATTTACAATTAATAAACGTCCAAATTGAATACCATATATTTATTATCTTAACATATCATAAATATAATTCTTCCTGGGCCATATTTTAACATATAGCACATTTTTTTTCTGCAAAAGGTACAAATTTATTTATGTCCATGTCGAAATACTAGTTTGCATTCGTTTCCATTCTGTTTATTACATTCCGTCATCATTTCTTTCTCTTCTGGGACAATGGTTACAATTTATGCCGCTTAAAAATTATTTTTCAAATTTATTTTTCAAACGCATACGCACTGCGCCGTAATGTTCCGAAAGTATATTATATTTTACTTGTTTTATATGGGTGTTGAAAGACATGTTTGTCTGGGGATAATTTATATCTGATCAAATCGTAACTTATTTAAAAAAAATAACTTTCAGAAAACACCGTCAGTCGAATTTTCTCGAAAAGTTAAGGGGGTCACCAATACCCGTTTTGCCCTATGGGGCCTCTATATGCCTTCAATCGACGAAAAAACCAGTTGCGTGTCTATTTACACGCACTTCCCCCTGTGAGTTAAAATAGAATTCCACGTTATCATAAACTCAAATTATAACCATGCTTCATTTGGCTTGAAATCGGCTTTGTTTTTTGCCTGAATGTTCGTTACAGTTCTAATATACTCCCATGTGGCTTCTTTGACTGTAAGACCCGCGACATCCTTCCATGCATTATATTTTGCTCTCTCGTGCCACTTGTGAAATGCTGTACCAGTCTCAACCATTTTTTTCTCTTTGAATTGCCCATTTTTGGTTATTTGCATTTTGAGGCCCCATAGAGTGGCAAGATCTTTTGGCCGCAGTTCGGGAATATGATCATCCACCCAATCGGACAAACTTTGAAATTTTTCATTTGAATCGAGTAATTTTGTCATTTTATCACGCTTATTTAACGTTTATATATTATATACTCTAGGAACTCGTACTGCTGATTGTTTAATGACTCAGATAGGAAATCCATATCAACGTAATTTCCAGTCAGACTTGTGTTGGCGAAAAAGGCCTCATTTTGGTAGTTGTGCACATTCAGGTCCTCAAATACACAGGGTGCGCAGTTATCTTGCGAGCAGTTATCTTGCGAAAATTGCCGCTCGTACGCTTATCTTGCGACTTTTCAGAATTTTATTTTTCGGGATTTATAATATTTATATGTTAAGCACTGAGCAGTTATCTTGCGAAAAAACGGTTATCTTGCGACTTTTCAAGGACCAAGTTCGCAAGATAACTGCGCACCCTGTGTAATTCAGGTTTTCTGGATCTCAATTTATACTGAACTTATAAATGGACAACCTTGGGTTTTTTTTTCTATAATATAAACGTTGCAAGGTGTCTTGCTTGACATAAAAAGTTCTACTCAGCGTTTTACTTGAATTTCCGCCGTTTTTTCTTTCGTTCTTTCTAGATAGCCAAACTCGAGTTTTTTTCAACACGCCATCTAAAAAATGCGGGAGAAAAGACAGCGGAAATTCATGTAAAACGCCGTGTAATAAGATGATATGTATCATATGCTCCATATAAATGAATCTTCATTTTTTGGTTAAAAATCATGTGCAGGATATGGACAAGCTTGTAAAGAAGGTTGGATATGATTGGTAGGAATGAAAATTTGTTTTTGCATCTAGACTTTTTATGGATACCTACAAACAAGTCTAACAGAGACGAATGATTGCCGAAATTAATAGACGCGAAACGATCGCACCGGTTATTTGCCGCGCGAAGTTAACGTTGAAAACGTTACCAAAATACTCTCAGTAGTCCAAAATGCGAAATTGTTTAGTTCATGGACAAATTAGACCGTTCTCCGACGATTGTCACAACACTGTTTTAAATATAGTTCACAAATGCACGTTTGCTTCAAACAGTTTCCGGTTTAGTTTTCAAGGTTGCCGTTAAGTGCCCTTAGTAATGTCATTACTGATTGCATTACTAACGTCTACTACGTGTCTTAGTTAGACTCCGACATATGTATATGAGTCTAGATACGAACGAACAAAGTACTCTTACACAATTTTTAGTTTTTTTTGTGGGGCAACTCCTAAAAAAATTGATTGACCACAATCCCGATTTGAACATTCATTAGGTGATTGCGTGCGCTAGCGAACACATTTTCCTCAACGCATTACTCGCTATATGTTCACTTTAGAAGTGAGGGTTTAGTTTCGCGAGAAAAATATTTAGATCAATGATATTAAGAAGTTTTTTTTCAGGGTAAACAAAATATTTTATTTTTCATTTCATTCTGACAGTAAAATAGAAAAACATAAATAATTGTTGAACATCCGTGCCATGACTCGTGATCAGGAATTGGATACGATACCAGGGTTCCTTGTGGTCCTCCAGCTTCAAGGGTACGTTTTGTTTGCACCTTGATACATCGATTGTTTGAACAGTTGAACTTTTTTGTTTGCAATTTGGAGGATAATTTCGAGCCTTATTTTTTTGCTAAATGAAGCCTGGATCCAGCTGGATACAATTTATGATTATGGTATTTTTTTTTAATTTTTATAGAAGCGTACAGAAGAAATGATGATTGAGCGTTTTTTGCATTGAATATTTGATAACAAGATTGTAATTTTAGTTTTTGATAATTGGATAATTATGCTTGAAATAAATTCTGCCTCAATTTAGAGATCCCCTTTTATTATGGTAGTCTATTATAAATTTAAATGGAGATAAAATTAAACGTTAATTTCTGTATAATGTTGGTTGTACAGTTTCAATATAATTTATTTTCGGAAACTGAAATGGAAAATAAATTTGAGCTTGTTGTAATTTTGTTCTTTTAGTCTAAGAAGTTTCTTATGAACTTATCATAACATTACGTAGTCCTGTTATCTAGCTAGGTAGATATTATTTTAATATTTCTTATAAATTCAAACGAAAGCTCTAATCAGATACATGCACCACTTGCGAAGTTAAGTTGCAACAGTATTATTCGAACATTGCAACATAACTGGGTATTGTGTAGGCGTAAACAAATGCACAGGTTAATGGACAAACCGTAAACTTTTTCGGTCAAGCAATCGGCCAAGCAGGCATATAATAAAATAGAAACTGATAGAATTGAAATAGTTAACCATGTTTCTACAGTAGAATATACAGTCTGTATATATAAGGTTCATTTATTGCTGTGTTGCCCTCTTGTTGGGACAACAAATTTTTATCAAAAAAAGAGATGAAATTTCCCAATAAAATGTAAAAACATGACGAAGTATTACATTTCTGCAACTTAACTGCATGGAACTTAACTTCGCAAGTGATGTTTGTAAAACTCGTTTACATAATTTACAATAAATAACAGTATGCGCAAACACGTTCGTGCATTTTTAAGAATAAACTATATAAAACACAAAAGATAAAAAAAATTTAGGGACGGCAGTCTTATTCTAAAACTTGAATGACCTGAAATGAGTTTAAATTAACCCTTAAAATCAAAAAACGGAAAAACAAGAATGTTTTACAAAGAGAACAATGTTATATTTTAATTCTGAAACTGATATAAACTAGAATGAGTTTAATTTAACCTTAAATTACCTTTCAGATTGAAAACGTAAAAACAAAAATGTTTTACACAAAAAAATTATGCGTTAACGCAACGTTTTAGAAGTACATGCCTTACGTTCAGGAAATCAGTGGTGAATTATGAAATGTTGTCTCTTTTTACAGTATTTTAGCACGGTTTTAAAGTCTATAGTACACGTTTTCTTCGAAACGCCAGAGTAATTTCATGTATTTAATCCTGTTGGCTACATGACGAAGATGACCTACAGTCAGTCGACACTTAGTCCATTCCCTTCAAGAGATCCAAAAGACGTCCTACTATTACACAGCTGACTCCATTCACAAGCTGCGTCAGCTGCGTAATAGTAGCTGAGTCAGCTGCGTAATAGTAGGCAATACACGTGTCAGATGAGGGTGATCAACTCAGCGATGCCTACATAATAGGACACCTGAAGATATAAACCCTGTATTTCTTGTACATACTTGTACACTGTGACTTTTCATGAATTTGAAATAAAATTTCATTCAATTGTAAAATACGTCATATTAGATATAGTTATCGCATTTTCCATAAGTATAGATTTTTGACGACTGAATATTCAAACTTTTGCATGATTTATTCCTTTTTTGTTGAATTTCCGATTCTCGGCGTCGGTATAAAAATCGGATCAGCAAATACCCATACTTATGGAAAATGGGAAAACTCAATCTAATAGGACGCATAATGTGTCACGCATTAAATAAATGTGAGTGAAAATATTTTTGCGTTTCGGACAACACGTTCAATGCTTGCAGGATATATTAAAGGATGAAACATCCTAGATTTGTTCCTTGACGGTCAGTTTATTGTTCCTGATGTTTTGATACAAATATGTAATCGATACAAATACGTATGTACTACATTTTTTTCGAACTTTATTAAGCAACTATTAATACTGAACATAAGGATATTGCATGATCGACAGTAATTGAACTTCTATTGCCATTCAAAATATTAATGTGAAAATAATAATTTTAACCTCTTTGTAGAGTTGAAATGTCAAGGAAAAAATATTTGCCTCAGAATCTATTTATTTCGATGATTGACAATCGAGTTACTTACAATATAAATTAATTTAATTCATAATAAATTTGAAAATTATAGTGCAATATATTACAAAGCGAATTAACTGGGGTTTAATTTTCGTTTATAGTCAAACTCGATCATTGTATTGAGTTGTATAATTTGTAGTATTTTTATGCATGACCGTAAAATTTTAAACTTGAAGCCTTACAGGCATTGATTTACAAAAGTTGACCACGTTTTAAATTGTTGATCTTGAATAAATTATTCAAAAACACAATCTGTGTTTTTAGAATTACCAACAGGTTGCCTATTTGGAAAAAAACTAATTAGTTTTTAGCATATTTTGTCAAACATGTATTTTATAGATTTTGTTTTATTTAGATACTTTCTACATCAAATCGAATTTTCTGGGTGATATAAATATTGCTTGTTCGTGCATAGAAACGCCTTATTCCCTGCACCAGGGACCCTAGCGTTTATAAAAATAACAGCTAGATCAGGGCTCGGCACAAGTGGCTCGCTTTGGCTCGCTCAGAGCCAAAAATTGCAATTTGCCAACGAAAATTTACCAACGAAAATTTACCAAGGAGCGAGCCGAGCCGAGCAAAATTTAGAGTGGGCCCGAGCCGAGCCGAGCNATCGTTTCTAGAAAATTTCCCGCTCGTTTGCTTATCCGGCCGGTCGCTTTATGAAACTAATTAATTGCGCAATTCTCCGCTCGTTCGCTTATCCGGCCACCATTTTTTGCGCATTTTTAGCTATTCCGCCTACGCCCTAGGGGTTTATCCGGCCGGGTGCGGGTTTATCCGGCCGTTTTTGGAAGGTGAAAGTGGCCGGATAAACCCTTAGGCGGTGTATAACGACGCAGGTGGTGTTATATCTGGCACTTTTTTATTTAACCCTTAGGTGTCGTATTTTTCGGTTTAGGTGATTTTGCGTTTTATTGCCAAATGATAAAAAGGAATCCAAGTTTTTTTTTGTCTTTTCCATATTGTATAACGCAGCAAGGTAGACCTAGAAAGTCTGTCTCAAGTTGAGTTATTACTAAACAAGAGAGTTAAATGGTAAGTAAGTTACGGAACATGCTTAAAATACATGAACTCCAAACTGGATGTTTACAAAGATTTTCACGAACGGTCGGGCTGCTTGACAATTCGTCAAGAGAAGAAGAAATAATAAGTTTTTTACAAAAAAAAAATACACAGCTTGTGTTGTTTGTTACGGGGAAGTTTATTAAATAATTTAAAGTTCAACCCAAACTACACACCAAACAAGTTTGAAAATATATTTGTATATTTATAATTTTAAAAGAAAAAGGACACAATCAAGTTGTACTTGGAGTTTGTCAAACTACGTTGATTTAATTAACAATTGATTTTAACCACCAGAACAGGGCTCGGCACAATTGGCTCGCTTTGGCTCGCTCGGAGCCAAAATTGCAATTTAGGACCCCTAGGGATTATATGTCACTTGTGACCCTTGGGAGTTAAGTTACACCTAAATAAAAAAGAGCCAAACCGAGCCGAGCCNCATTACATACATATCGTTATTTAGCGGTAAAATAAAATAAACTTTTATGCATTTGGAAGTGTTCCCATCGAATTTGTCGTAGTCGATTACCTTAGAAACCGCATAGTGCTTCTACATATTATGCTTGACATGGTCACAAAGGCGTCTAGTCCAAATTTGGACTAGGTGACCCCTAGGGATTATATGGCACTTGTAACCTTGAGAGTTAAGTTACACCTAAATAAAAAGGAGCCAAACCGAGCCGAGCCGAGTCAACAAATTTTTGAACTAGAGCGAGCCGAACCGAGCCGAGCCAAGAAATATTTGACCTAGAGCGAGCCGAGCCGAGCCGAGCCAAGAAATTTTTGAACTAGAGCGAGCCGAGCCGAGCCAAGAAATTTTTGAACTAGAGCGAGCCGAGCCGAGCCAAAAAAAATTTGACCTAGAGCGAGCCGAGCCGAGCCAAAAAAAATTTGACCTAGAGCGGGCCGAGCCGAGCCGAGCCAAAAAAAATTTGACCTAGAGCGAGCCGAGCCGAGCCAAAAAAAAATAAAGTGTGCCAAGCCCTGAGCTAGATAACTTATTTGACAATTTATTAACATGTCACTAGTGCCACTAAATTAATTAACAAAAAAGTACCGCTTCCTTTTTTTTAAGTTGAAATAAATATTCGCATTTACGACTGACCGGTTATGATAAAAAGGGCTGCTAAAATGACCACCAGTTTATTGCATAGGTACTTATTGAGAAACAAGTTTTCAATTATATGGCGGTTTTACTCACCACACAATTCCGAGATTAAATTGCTTACAAATGATAAGGCTTACTCATATTATCATTTAAGACATTTCTTGAAAACAACACAAAGCGTATTAGAGTTAAGAAGTAGAAACATTCCCTCAAATTTACTGGTTAAAACAGTGTAATCATAAACTTACGGTAATGTTTTCGAAGGACGATCTTGCTTGATTTTTTTTCTCAAATCAAAAACTCTTAACCCGTTTATTTTTGCCGCATTACTATTTCAGAGCAAGTTCTCGGGTAGGAAATTAAAACAGGAAAACGGTGAATAACAAGTACATTTTTCGTTCGTTTTAACAGATTACATCAACAATACTTGGATGAAACAATCTTTCTTGCGAGAAAGTACTATTTTGTTGAAATTACATGATATAATTACAATCGAAAGTATGTTTAAGGTTTATTACGAAAATGTACGGGTTGACGTTTAGTTACCTACTAGCAATAGGTTATTACTTTAACAGAATACAAAGATTCAACTGGATCCGGTTGTCAATTCGAACGCTATTTTGTATATATTTTTCATGTTCCGACATAATCCGCCGAAAACAGTCTGCGAGACATAATATAGTCACGTGAAGAAATTATAAAAATATGGTTCGAAGTTCGAACTATAACTTATATTTGTAGTACCAAACGTTAATCTAAAATTGTAACTTTTCTGTGGTAATTGTGCTAACAGTAAAGTATTTATGGTCTATATTTTATAATTACTTAGACTGTCATAGTTCTTCTCAGCTCTATTAGCTCTAAATAGGTTAAATTAATAGGTCAGCTTTATTAATAGATCAGCAAAAAACTCTAATGGCTTCCTTTTGCCTGAGGAAAAACATCATTTTTTTTTTACTTTGGATAACTTAACTCTTAGGGGGAAGGAGTTTTTGATAACCCGTAGGGAAAAATTGTGTGCACGTATGCACACACTTAAAAAATCACAATAATTGGCAATAATTCTGGTTAAACTGGTAAAGTCAAGTTGTAGAGCTCGTCAAACTACGTCGATCTGAATATTAAGAAATTGATTTGGGCCACCAGGGCCCACTAGAGAGCTGTTTGAAATATCCAACCTAGGCAAAAAAAATACCGCCAATGGAATTTTCTCTAAAAGTTGAGGGGGTCAGCAATACCAATTCTGCTTTACGGGGCCTCCTTATGCCTTAAATCAACGAAAAACCAAGTCATGTGCATATATGCACACACTTCCCCCTGCGAGTTAACATCAGCTAAGGTATCATTGAACCCATGATATCATATCTAATCGACAAACTTCATATTATGAAACCAGCTGTTGTCGATATTCAAATATGTTCTAAATTAATCTAGATTTGTAAGGTGAAAACCGAGTTCATAGAAACTAAAGTGGAGCTGTTAACGGGACCAATAACAAATTACTGTTTGGTTTCCAAACTGGAAGCGCTTAGTATCAACACTTGACTCTCTCACTCCTCCACCAACAATAGGTGGCCATTATATAATGAAAAAATTTGAAGAAACGTTGTTTTGCCCCTATTTTGATAAGAAATAGAGATTTTCTGGTTTCGTTATTAAAATTTGCAAAAATAATAAAATAACAAAATAAAGTAACATTTTTGTAGTTGCATACCTTTTTATAGTAAAAAATACAAACTAATTTTTATAAAAATGAAAAGTATTAAAAACAGTTTTTTGGCGTATAACGTATCGGCTCAAGCGTTTGCGCAAAGTGAGGCATCGAAGAATATATCAATGATATGGAACATCGATAATGTAAGTAGAAGAGATATCAAAAATTGGCGACTATGAGAGTGAATTTTTAAAAGAAATACTGTTTGGCCAATTGTAGAGCTCAAAACTTAGGACAGAAAATGTGGTTATGCGAGATTACAGAAATCTCTGAGGGTATCCGCGGTTAAAATCGGGGGTCTTCAAATCACTTTAAAAGTTAAAATCATCCACTGAGCAAACAATTTCATTACGAAAAATTCCTTACTTTAACTCTTATGGGTCAAAATGGGTAAAAACGACGTTTTTTTCAGAAAAAATCAATTTTCTAGGAATTTTGGGCTCGGAGTTCCCCATTTTTTTTTTCTATATCAAACTTGACTAAAGTACATCCCTTTAGTAAAAAAGAAAATAACAAAGAATAGGATTAATTTGAAACAGGACATTTTCCGACTCAAGTCCTCCCAGAAAAAGCATTTTTTTTCAAAAAAAATAATTTCTAGAATTATACACTACATAATACAGACTTCAAAATTACAACATTGAATCAAGTATTTTTTTTTATTGTTTCTGGTATTGATTTTAGCCCAAACCGCGGACACCCTAACGGAATCTAGAATTTTTTGCGCCTGGAAAACTAACTTCCGATTAGAAATTTGAAAAAATAGTTTTCGCCAAATTTAAGACGCGAAACATTAGTAAGAAACAATGGTACATAGGGTTCTCCAATTCCGGCTCGGTTAGCGATTTTCACCGAGTCTATTTTTCACTCGGAAAATGAGTAAGCGACCCGAAATTGTAGTTCGCACAATTTATGTCTGATTTTATAATTATGCCAGTGTGATCACCGGAAACGTTAATTTGTACCTTAATAGTTAAGGAGGGGTCAGTCATGCTGTGTACAAAGTGAAACCGAATATCAGTAAAGTCCATTTTTCTGACACATTTGATGTTTTTATTATAGTTTAAGATGTTAGCTATTGTTATCAAGTAAGGTCAAGTCTATTTGACCATCAAATTCTAGAAATGTTGACGTTTGAAAATTACGATCAAAATTGGAATTTATAAAATTGTTCATACCAACTTTATGAAATAAATACTCTTAACTCGTTTTTTAATGTATAATTTGTTGATGATTGTAATCTGCAATGTTACAAGAAGGAAAATACTATTTGTAAACACCATGACTGACCGCACCTTACGGGTAGTACAGTCGAACTATCTCGATTTTTGACTTATTCTCATTATCATTTATTTTAAATTGTCTTTCTTCTCATTGGCATATTTACATACTTGATTTCATCCGTATTTGCATTTCTCCAAATAAGGCTTTATTCGCTTTTGACTTTGTTTTTTTACTATCACGTCTGTTTTTTCCTACTACATTTTCCATAAAAGCGACCGAAGTACTACGATATTTTCACAAAATGTGACAATTTTAAAATTAACGATTTATGTGAACGAACAGAAAAATTGTAAATTTTATATCGTATTTAACTTGGCCACGATTTTGCGTAAGTTGCGTTTTTTTTCTTTTGTCCATAACTTCCAAATAAATAAATCTAGAATGAAATTTCTGGGTGGAAACTTTGCAAATAATCAAAATGAAATCGTTATATGAAGGACACTGTACCGAATTTCCATCAAAAGTTATGATAAAAAGAAGATTTGCGCCGTGGCAAAAAAGTGCCACGAAAAACGTGGCCGAAAAAATAATTTCTGGTAATTTTATGTAACATGGGTGTCGCTTTCGTGTTTTGTAAAACTGACCTTTATATGGCGACCACACCCTTATTTGGCGAACCCAGGAATAGGCTATTTTAATGTTATTACTTAAAGAAAATATACAGTTTTGAGCTATATATTTCAATTTATCAATTTGTTGGACTATTTTTGAGCATTTCAAAAAATTACAAAAGAATAGAATGTATTGACTGTATTTACTGAAATACAACGTCGATCCAATCTTAAAGAGGAAAACACGTCCTCTATTTAATTCAGTTTTCCCGGCAGAATTGCGACCAGGAGTGGTTTTGCAGTAGTCCCGGTAATATTATTCCGAATTTCATTTTTAAGACAATTTAAGTCTTTCATTGTATTTTGTATACTTCCTGGAAACATAAAATTTTATATACACCAGATGTACCTTTATCTTTTGTACCTTTATCTTGGTAATTTGAGCCTATTTTCCATTATCTTGGTTCATTTTGACGATAGTTTTCCACCTACGTATTTCCATTATCTTGGATTTTACCGTTATCTTGGTTCATTTTTCCAAAAAATTCGCCTACGCATTTTTTGTACCATTTTTTTTTTGCAAAATTAGAGTACTTTAAATCCCTAAGATTTCGTAACCTATGCCGCATAGGCTATGGCGCATAGGCTATGCCGCATAGGCTATGCGAATAATAATAATTGATTACGAAGAAACATATCGGCCTAATCTTTCAGTTACTTCTCGGCTCATATAATTGTATGAATGTCCGGGAAGACTGTCATATATCTCTCTATTTTTTTTTGTTTTTCGGACACCGTTAAA
>SCLG01000043.1:582427-619538 GCA_004367875.1 Oikopleura albicans
TATATTTTGAAGTCGGCAATTTGTAGCATTGATTTTCTACATTAATAACTCGTATTGCGAAATATTTTCTCCATTAATAACTCTATAATCCCTATTTTCCATTATCTTGGGGTTTTATAAACAAAAAACACGTATTTCGCAATACTCTCGAATTACATAACCCCTATTTTCCATTATCTTTGGGTTTTATAAACAAAAACGTGTATTTCGCAATACTTTCGCCCCTATTTTCCCAAGGGTTTTGGATCAAGTCGGTTTTCTTGTCGCAATTAACTGCGCGCATATGCAAATAATAGATGTTTCAAACCACCTAGAGACTAATATTTCGTAGGTTTAGGGTTTTGGATCAAGTCAGGTTTTCTGTTGCCCGTAACTGCGCATACGCCAATAAAAGATGATTTAAACCATCTAGCGACTAATAATTTGTAGGGTTAGGGTTTTGGATCAAATTTAAAGGTCGTACGAATACTTTGTTACTATTTTAAGTTTTGAGATTGTGTTTCGACTTTTTAGGTAGTGTAGTGAATTTTGTAGCGTTTTGAGCAACTTAAATAATTAGCAAAAATAAAAACCAAAAAACCGCTCGTGGTGTGTTTTTTCGATTGAGCACAAATTTGGCAAACAATATTTTTACCAAAACTAAAACTTTTCATAATGAAGTAAGTAATTTACTTATGTTTTAGAACTGTGGCCCACGACCAGGTGGTCCAATGTATCCGATCCCGGAGCTAACAACGGGCAAATTCACAGATAATCACGAGTGTGACATAATGGAGGATGGTTATTATGTGTCCGGTTACCGTTGCCGTGCACCATGTCAAGCGGACACATCACAAACGGTGCTGTTGGTATGTAATTGTCATGAGGAAATGGGCACTATTCATTTTGTCAAACAGTGTGCCTGGGAGTTCCCGCTTGGCGAGTGTCCGGCAGTGGCGCCAACTGCTCCAGTTTACAATTGGGAGTGTAATCCATTTACCGACGACTGTCCAAAGGCACAATATAGGAAGGCGGTTGTACCTACCCGAACTGATCCACTTCTAGACGTTCAAATTAGTCCAGATTCCGACCCGGTTAAATCATCTGTGTTGAGCAAAGTGATCAAAAGCTTGGTGCATGACATCAAAACCACAGTGGCTACCGTATCGACCATTGCTCGACATCCCCACCCGCGAAAATCACATCGGAAGTCCGAAAAAACAACAACGGCTAAAATAACCACCACCGAAATGCCGTCGACCACGACACGTGAACCGTTGACAATTGCCGAAATTACCACTCGACTGGCGGAAATTTTATTTGAAACAACCTCAGTTGAAAACGATAAGAGCAATATATCCATGGAGCTCTTGGAGCACGTTTTATCTATAGCTAGTGAGAAAGAGAATGCAGCCGATGATGACGATTTTCTCGCTGCTCAGGAAGAATTAGAGGAACGGGAAGACGAGGAAAAACTTGAACGGGCAACGAGACCGCCAATGCAACATGACGTCACGGTTGGCCCAGTTCGGGACGATTTTGATGATGAGGCCATATATGAATACGACAATGAAATCGAAAATGAATATTATCGAAAATACGATTCACAGGCAGGTCGACCCATCAATAATATTGTCAACTTTTTCAATGATGGATCGCCAGCCACCATTGGCATGGCAGGGCCAATGGCACGGAATCGCGGTCAACAAGCATCACAGAGAGCCTATCCGGTTAAATTCCAAAATGATTTACCGCAAGGCAGCTTTCAGCATGACGTCACTCAGACGCGTTTTCAACACCCGATCTCAGAAGCGGCTAAAATGCGAAAGCATGACCCATATGTTCTACACAAGAGGGTAATTGTATATATTGAATCGGGCTACAGACAGAATTACCATAGTCATGGTATTTTCCGACACGCGTGTTTTAGTTGAGCATACACCACCTGTCTACGGAACTTAACGAAGCGTTGAGGAAAAAAGGTGTTAAGTTCCAGGAATTTTGTTAAATTTAGCAAACAGTACGTAGGCGGAAATGCCGAAAACCATTTGAGAACTGTTAAGTTTAAGGAATTTAGGTTTTTTCCAAAAGAGAAAAAAAAACTGTTAAGTTCCAGGCAGATACGTTTTTTTCTAGATTTATATGAAATTTCCTGAAAAAAAAACTTTTTAATTGACACTTTTTCTGCTATGAATGATGTCATCATTCATCATGATAGAGAGGGTGTGCATCACTTGGACAGATTTCCCACTTGGACAATAGCTGACTAGGGTGTTCGCGCAATTTACCCACTTGGACAAATGAAATTTCCCACTTGGCCAAACCTTTTCCCCCGAAATTTTTCAACACGAAATTTCCCAGTTGAACAAACTTTTTCCCACTTGGACAAACGTTTACCCATTTGGACAAACGTTTACCCATCTGGACAAACATTTACCCAGATGGCCAAACGTTTTCCCAGATGGCCAAACGTTTACCCATTTGGACAAACGTTTTCCCATTTGGACAACCGTAACCCTAACCCTAATCCAACCCTAATCCAACCCTAACCCTAAACCAACCCTTACCCTAAACCAAACCCTAACCGGAGGGCTATAAACTGGCGGGCACAATAATAAAAAAATTCGGAGTGGATAGAGCTGCATTGGGGGATTCAAAAAATGCGCCTAAAATTTTTTTTGGACCACTAGTTTACGAAATACCGGTTTGTATTGGTAAAATATTTTTTCGCCAAATTTGTGCTTAATCCATAGAACACACTACGAGCGACATTTTTTCTCAATACGACGACGCACGTTTAGTTGCTGGTTTTCGAGATACCGTCAGTTTAATTCTGATTTTAATTTTTGCTAATTATGTGGGTTGCTCAAAACGCTCCAAAACTTACTACATTACCTTGAAAGTCGAAACTCAATCTCAAAACTCAAAATAGTAACAAAGTATTTGTACGACCTTGAAATTTGATCCAAAACCCTAACCCTACGAATTATTAGTCTCAAGGTGATTTAAACCATATACACAGGTTAAGTACTTAACCGTCCACTAAAATTTTTTGAAAACTGGACGGTTAAGCCGGTTCCGGACGGTTAAGCNTTTTCTAGATTTTTCGCTCGATATCCGTCTTTTTGAACTTGGAAATACCGCCTATAGATTTCATACGCATATTACTGGATATCAATGTGCATGAAAACGAAAATTAAGATAATGTTATTGGTAGGGTGTTTCCCACTCTTAATTTCCATTCCGACTGCTGTAATAATTTCCAGGACGGCTAAAAATTTGCGTTAACGCGAACACAGTTCATACAAATGTAAAAGTTTGCCAAATCTTGAAAACCTTGCATTAGCTCGATTTTTTTGGGGCCAACATGTGTTCAGTTAATATGTAGAGTTAATGCAAGAAGTGATAATTTATAGATGCCCTCTAATGTACACCACTTAACACGGTATGTTAACACCATCAAACGTCAAAAACTCTTAACATAATGTATTTTTGTTAACATAATGTGGTAGGGCGTTTGGTTAAACAAATGGAAATCGAAGTTAATCAAATCCCATGTGTTAACTTAATGTAATTTTCTTAACATAACGTGTTAGGTGGTGTATATAGTCAGGATCTTTGGATGAGCGCTTTTTCGAAATGTTTCTCTAGATGTGCACCTTCGAAATGTTTCTCTAGATGTGCACCTTTGAACCTTTTTTTGACAAAATCTCTCTTCGAACCAAAATGTGTTCGTTAATATAAACGTGATCCAAAAGTGTGTAGAAATATGGTAGGGATATTCGAGAAAAGGTTTGACCATATTTATTTTTTGAAATTCCAGGAAGTATTTCTCATTATATACGTGATACTATTGATTATGCATTCCAAAATCGGATTATTTGAATTCCAAATTGAATTTCAAATTGCATTCTAAATTTTTCAACCGTTGTGAACTTTATGGGTGTGAATATTTTTGAGTGGCACCGTCTGAATCGGTCCTTTTTCATTTCCGGCGAAAGGGTAATCCGCCGAACGTTTTCCATTTATGGCAATTTAGAATGTTAAGGGGGTAAAATTTTGGTGGATTAGCTTTTTACTGGCAAAGAAAATATACAGATTCAGCGGTGCCAACATTATACCAGTGGCTGATTATAGACTTTTGTGTATCTGAAAATGTTTTAGAAAAAAAAAACTGAATTCTAGCTTACTCATTATTCTCCTGCAGAAATTGTCTTTAAATAAAAAAAGTGTTATATTATATAAAATTTGTCGTAAAAAAATCAAAAAATTTGTAGTAAAAAATATGAAAAAATAAAGTTCCGGATACGATTTTCGTTTTCCTTTAATAATATACCAAACGGGCCAAAACCTTTTCCGATATACATGTCAGCGTTCGGCAGTTTTCACCCTATCACGAGTGGTCCCACGTAACTCGAATTTTTCCGGCGAGGATCCATTCGGGTTGATTTCCTTGGTTTTCATTTAAATTTTTGCCGACCTCTGAAAAAAGTCTACTATCAGCCATTCTGGAATCCGTGCCAATGCTTTATTTAAGCTCGACAAATACAAGGCGGAAGTTGCAATGTTGCGGGAAAAACTAGAAGCTCAAACACGGAGTCACGAAGATTTGAAAGCTTTTGTCGCAAGTAGCCTACAAGTAGAAGTTGAGGATAAGTATAAAGAACTCCTTGAAATGATAAAATAAGCTACCAAATATACATATATATATATATAAAAGCGTAACTCAATGAAAACTCAATGCTCCCCAAAAACTGTATTTTTGACTATTTTTCTGTATCTAAAACTTAATAACCATTTGGGATCGAAATAAATCCCAATGATGGATATTTATCAAAGCCGACGACATACCCGATACACGGTATTCAATCTTGTACATGTTATTTTTTTATAAATAAAATTAAGAAATGAAGTTAGTTTGAGTTATTTGGGACATTTTTGCATGCAATTGATAACCATCATTTATCTTTTTTTAACTTAACATAATAAGATCGATTAAGGCTGCATTTGCGACGCAATTAGCGAAATAAAAAAACAAGAGGCGGCCATGGAAGAGGTCATCTCATTTTACATTGACGTGATTGGTTAGAGGTGAACCAAATTAAATGTTCGCGTATTGAAAAATACGTCCACCTCTTCCAAGGCCTCCTTTTTTTTTATTTCGCTAATTGCGTCGCAAATTCAGCCTTAATCGATCTTATAAGTTAAATTCAGACTGTTTTTTAAGATCTAGCTGCTACGAGAATCTGCAGTGTGTGATCATTTATTCATTTTATTTAAGAATGATTATTTTGCCATACATTTCTATCATAAAGTCGTGACATCCAGTTGTAAACGCGATTGACTTTTGGAAAGCCAATGCGGTATTCTCCGTTTGTCATAGGTGCCTTAAATATAAAATGGGTTATTACGTCATTATGTTACATAGTAAAACAAATTTGAAAACATCGACCTTTATTTGGGACATATACCAATCAATTCTGATAATGTTGATACAATTTTATGTTTACAATTTTATGTATATTTTATGTATATTGGTCCAAATTAGATCGTCCACTCATTGGTTTCCAACGTTCCCAACGCGTTTGTTGGACGTTGGCCAACGCACCACAACGCCCAACGCTTCCAACACTGACTCCAATGTACTTATTTTTAACACAAAACTTGTCAAAAATCAACTTAGCCTAACTAGTCCAATCGGTACCGGTTCTTATTTGACAACATACTTGACAACATAATTTTAGTAGGATAATAATTTTACTTCAAGATTAAAAAACTAAACTTGAGGATTGGACCTCCAACTTCTTCCATTTGCCTGGTCCACACCGAGTAGCAGAAAAAAGTAGAAATAAATAAAATTCATCTGCATTTCCCTGGAAAAAATTGAGTATTATGAATTAAGCAACACAATCATAATTCCTTAGTAGGTTGGTAAATCCGGTAAATCGTTGAGAATTAAGCATAATTGGAGGATTATTCGCGATGTATAATGTAAATGGGTTTTAACATATGCTCTGTACATAATAATATATTGCTAAAAATTTTAAAACGAGCAAAAAGTATTATGTACGATAAAAGCAATACCGTTTATAATACACATTAGAAACATCACAGTTATTGACGGTATTCACATTTTATTTAAAGTCGGATTAAATTTATACACCACATGCGCAGTTATCTGGTCAGCACTTCTCTGGCGGATTTCCCGCTCGTGCCGTTATCTGGCCGGAATTTTTAAGCAAATTTTTCCAGCTACTCCGCCTACGCACTGCGCAGAAAATTATCAAAAACATTGTAGTGATTTTTATACACTCTTTTTTTTTATTGTGTTTTTCGAGTCAAATAACTTTGCCCCTTAAGGGTTGTCCGGCCACGTTGTTTTCCAAAAATTTTCCGACTAAAGCAAAAGCCCGTAGTGCGTGGGCGCGTCACTATGGGCTTATCCGGCTACTAATGGGCTTATCCGGCTACTGATCCAGTCAATATGAGATATGTGTTGAACTTTATCATACAATCAAAGAATGACTCTTTTAAATAAATTAATAATGATAAGAAAATTGCTTCAATTTTGCCTCTAAGATATGACATTAAAAGCTACTGACATTAAAAGTATTTATAAGATGTTTTCAAGCAAATTAACGTAGGTTTAACAATAAGTAATATGATCGGATCTTGAAACTTATTGCGCAATACCCCGCTACTGCTGTTATCTGGCCAGCCTATAACCGGATAATAACGCTTGAGTAATTTGGCTGAGAACTTTTTAGACTGTCCGCCTACGCCCCGCGCAGTTATCTTGCCATTATTATGTAACAAAACATTTTATGTCGGCCAGATAACTGCGCAGGTGGTGTATATTAAATCGAAAAAATTGAAATATTAAGGTGTTGCTAAATCACACCTCTGTCGACATCGTAATACACAATTTTAAGTACAAAACCTTTGTACATACGAAAATTGGTACATTCAAAATTGGGTATTCTATGTTGATTTACTATTGTTCCATAACGGATGAAATGGTTATAAAATCAACGACCAATAAAAACGTTCCCTCGTTATATTTTCTAAATAATTTGACTTCTTAAATTCATCATTAATAATGCAGCATTTGGCTCCTGGTCAGATTATTATGAGATCTTTTTAACGATAGCTGAGAATTAATTTTTGGCACCAGAAATAAAACGTATGAGTTACGTAACAAATCAGCCATCAGTTATGTTTCTCTGAAATTGCGAAAATTACGTTTGGTGAAAAAGAGCTTAAAAATAAATCTCTACTAAAATGACTTTTATGACTCTTTATCTCAGACAGTAGATCTTTAAGAAATAATATTTTACTCCATGAAATTAGAGATTTCATTCGCTGTACACTCTTCAATGTTTAGTCTACACTATAGAGATATATTAAAGAACTGTACACTCCTAGAGCCCTTACTAGGACAAAACGCCCGATGCTACAGTTATTTGGACACTTTTCTTTTTTAACGTTTTCCGGTGAAACCCCGGCATACCCATTGTATTTTTCCGTCTACATACTGTACATATATTTTAAAAATTTGCACTCGACAGTCCAAAGGTGTCCAAACAAGTGCACGAGTAGTGTATGAATTATACAGTATAATATATATGCTATACATTTAAGGTCTGCTTACCAAATGGAACATATCATCGAAAAATTCGACAACATTTCGAAATGGGTTGATAATTCAACAGATGTAGCCTACATTTTTCGATGACATCATGTAGGAAAAAGTAATGCAGAGAAAAACCGCTACCCTTTATTTCCACCATATGACAAATCACGCGTTGTTCTTCACTCCAGGTTTTAATTATATCCGATGCTTTCACTCAGTTAAACCTTGAAACCTGAAAATATTTACAATGTTGACAAAGTTGTGTATCCGTAATGTTAACCTGTAATGTTATGTCTGCCATTTAGAAAACTTAAGTATTAAAAGTATTAAAAGTGTTCAGTACAGTAAAAGTGTTTAGTAGTGTAGGAAATGGGAAAAATTTTACGTTTGAGTTCACGCTTTTACCGTGCGACCCAATCCTGCCCGAGCAAGTAAGACATTCATTTAGGCCCGAGGGGAGTGATTATATAAATGCGAGTTACATAACAATGAATCTGGAAGATGTAATCGGACAAAAGTGGATAGCCACACAAGCACCCCTTGAGTCAACCATCGAAGATTTCTGGCAGATGATTTACCAATTTGACGCAGAGCTGATAATCATGGGAATGATTTTTAAATACTTACAATCTAGATGAATATTTAACAGAAGGTGAAAATTTCACCGTGGAATCTTCTATTGGTCTTTAATCTTTTTTGACGTACAGAATTTTTACAAAAAACTTTATATGAGCAGTCATTACTATATATAAGTCGTCAATCTTGAGGAGGGTCAAGCAAACCAGTATTGGCCGAATAAAGGTATTCAATTGTCATTTAGCAATGAAATTACAGTCAGGACTATTGATGTCGAAGATCATGATGGATATGTCGTGAGAAAATTTGAGTTGACAAAGCTTCATAAAAGCCACGTAATCAGGAACAAGCGTAAACACAATTTGTTTAAAACATATTAAATGATTTTTAATCATAATATGATTTATTTATGCCCAAAAAGACACATTCAATATACTGCATGGCCTGACTTTGGCGTTCCCGCAAACAAGGATTCCTTTCTCAGATTTATGGAGTCACTGCAATACTATCAATCAAAACTGCCCATTATAAAACCAACGATTATTCATTGTTCGGCTGGGGTTGGCCGAACGGGGACTACGATTGTACTCTCAACTGTAATGACGGCGGTCGACCACGGTGTAAAATTCGACTTGATTGAACTTCTCAGAATGATTCGAACTCAACGGGGTGGTAGTATCAGTAACAAAACACAGTTTATATTTCTCTGTGAACTATCACAAAAATATGCATTATCAAAATCAAGTAAACTATTGAAAGCATAATGTCGTGTTTAATATAATCTTATAGAACTTATACACAAGATGCGCCTTCAAACGGTCAACAATTAACCGGCCCTTTTGGACCAAGTTTATTTCGGAGATAAAATTAACGACGCATTGAGCCATTAACCAGCCTAAAAACCCATACTCAGCCATGGTGTTTCTTTCATATTGTACCAAAACTGTTAAGCAGTTACCCACTAGCTTGCACAAAAATGAACCCTGTACGTCACCCGTTTAACCGTTTGTGAATTTGGGTGTGTGTGGTCAAATCGACCAAATAATGTCCAAGGGTGGTTGGAGAGTTTTAGACAGTATGCTCATTCGATTCAGGACTATCGATAAGATTATAATGAAAAAATACGTCGGTAAGAACACCAAGAGTGATCATGCGGACAAACGTTCGCATATGTGTTCACGGAACTTTTTTTAATATGTGTTTAAGGGTTAAAATTTTTTTTGAAAACTTCACTCGCAAATACGTGAAAATGGCGCGCCATGGGCCATGGCGTTGATGCGGTAATGGACCATGGTTAAATTAACCATTATGGTCAATGGCGTATTTCACAAACATCAAAAATAAATGAAAGTATGTCACAATGGAAGTCCCACCTGAACAGTGAAAAATTAAAAGATGCTTACACAACTGAAAATGCATTGATTTGTTTCTGGTTTAACATTAGCGACTTAATTCCTGATTTATTTTCTGATCAAATGCCATCTGGCTTCATTCAGGTTAATTTAGCAACCATTATGGTTAGTGAACAAAGTTTGGAGAGTCGTCTGTTGGGATGTTAAAAATTACTAACGGTAACGACAATATTGGTATAAATTATTGATGAGAAAATGTCTAGTAATATATATAAGTAGTGTTTAATCCGGACCGAAAGAGTATAAAGCCGGTATCGAATCATGATTATTATGAAACTTATTGTTATTATTGGCTCGCCAGGTAAAACATTTTTTGTGGAGGTGAAATAAAAACCTCAAAAAAATATCGTCAGGTTCAATCAAAATGTACTTTTTCAGTCAAAAAACTTAAAAGAGTTCCATCCGTTAGCACCAGTTACGCCAATTTCCACGAAAATTGATAATTTTTGGACAATTAAGAAACGGCGTAACTCAGGCGGCTATAACCAGGGTGACTATAAGTAGTAAAGGGTGACTATAAGTGGTAAAGGATTTAAATTGCGTATTTCTAATAGGATTAGTTAATAACTAATCGTGGCCACATAGGAGTTCAGACGGCTTCGCTGATTAATGATGTCCTTCCAACTTTGAACGATTATGATGAGAGAATGAATGATTTTTCTACACTCCCTGAGTACATGGCAGTCAACCCGAAGAAATTGGTAAAGCGTCTCATTTGCAACAGTCCATTTTACTGTCCTATGTAATTATGTAATGAAACTAGACATTGTGGTATCATTAAGAAACTTTGCGTTGCCGTAGTTAAAAAAACTTTTAAGAAGTGGGGAATCTTAGATCTTTAGCCTTCGGGACAGATGTCGGACGGATTTCGCTGACGTCTCAAAATGTCCCTTGAAAGTTATTTAATTGTTTGAATAATAAAATATAATCTTAGTATTTCAGCTGTTTCTATCTTATAGAAAAGCCCTGACTCGACAGAGCCCGTGTTAAGGCTGCTCTTTGCTTGGCAAATACATTTGTCCCGTTAAGACGGAGACTTGTGTATTGACTGTGACGAAGATGACGTTTCATATTAGACAACTTTAACTAATGCGCATATTTATTTGAACAACTATTTTTAGTTGGTACTGTACAGGAAAAAAAGTTCGAAATTAATGTATTCAACGCATATTAGCCAAAACCATCAGCATGTCATGAGCATCTACCACCCAACAAGACTCGGCGTTGTGCCACGGTTCGTGAACAGCATCAACAGTCATTCCGCTAATGTTTTTGTTTATTTACGATTTCAAGTGTTAAGTATAATATTATGAGTTTTAAATTATGTTTATACCATTTAATAATTTTGGCCATGTTACTTGACTCTCAAGGGGAAGGAGTTTTTAGGAATTATTCGCAATAACTTAAAAAAAATGGTAAAGGCAGATTGTAGAGCTGGTCAAACTACGTCGATTTGACTATATATAAATTGATTTGAGCCACCCGGGCCCCTAGAGAGCCTCTCGAAAAGTTGAGGGGGGTCACCAATACCCGTTTTGGGCATCATGGGAACTGGCCTACAACGCTATCTTAAATATACCCTCGTGCGCTGGCAGGAAAGAGCGCACAAAAAACTTCTTTTTCTTTTCTTAGCGTTTCTAATTTAAAGAAAATTGCCCAACGGGGCCCCCATATGCCTTATATCGACGAAAAAACAAGTTGCGGGTCTATTTACACGCACTTTCCCCTGGGAGTTAAAGTCTACGTTTCAACATTAAAACATATACACAGTCGTTACTCCTTTTTGAGACGTTATGGGTTCTCAAAATAGCGTCCGAAGAAGGAGCATCGCAACAAAAAGGATCATTTTTCTATTAAAAGGGCCCCATTTTGGCCAACAAAAACGTCCTAAAAAGGAGCGTCCCTAAAAGGAGAAGTCGTCCCAAACAGGAGTTCTGTAATAAACTATATGTGTTTCATTTTTACTTAAAGCTTTAGTACAATGTCTGTCAGACAAAAATATGATAATTACTTTTATTCGAAAATACTCTTCTTAGACTTCTGTTTGGTTTACTTGAAAAGATCTTTTATCTCTTAGAATTTATGGGTTTTCTAATGACTTAATTATATGAGTAATTATTATTTTTTTGTCTGACAGACATTATATCTATAAAATATATAGTAAAGCTCTAAATAACAATGAAACACATATAGTTTAGTACATATCTGATTCATGTTTATATTCATGTTTATGTTACTTCTGTAAACTAAGACAATATGAAGAGGGACAAAATTAAGAGGGCTAAGGTAGTTTTTCTAGGTTGCACAAAAAAGGGCGATTGACTTTTCGGGGGTAAAAATTATCGGAATGAAAAAAATCCAAAAGCAAAAAAATGCATGATTTTATTTTATGTCGCCTGGTAGAGCCCGATTTTTAATTTTAAACTCTCGGAGCACGTGAGAATATTTACCGCAAACGCCCTCAACTTTCGTAATGTATTTTTCAGTATCTCGTATCGCGAAGCCACGAGAGAAAATACATTACGGAGATATAGATTTGTGCAACCTAAAAAAAACCTACCTAAGTCCTTGATTCAAAGATTATCAGATATTATACGTGTATATAATTATTTTTTGTGTATGAAATTATCTTCCAATGAAACTTAAAGGGAAATTCTTATCGAACAAAATAATGGTATAAAATCACTCAATTATTTTAAATTTTATCATAATAATAGAGGATAATTTCAGTTACAAAAAGTAAACGGAGTCCTAGCAAGATTACATCATGCATCACCTAGCAATAAATGACCTACCCAGCAGTGACTGTACCAATTTGTTTCCCGTCTATCAATTGATCAGTGACATTGATTTTGTATGCGTTTTCTTGAATAAATTCGCCAAGAATTCCTCGGGATTTTTCACTAATTCCATCTGGATCCATGATGGCAACCTTGAAAGAGCCTTTTGCTACTTTACTTTTTATTATAAATTCTGGTCCATCTTCAATGGCTACTTTTGTGTGTTCATGAAGCCCGTCGCCAGTCCTAAATTCATTCTTTATTTTCTCGAAATATTTTCGCACAAAATAATTTTCCAATAAACGTTATCATTTGTGAACTTACCAGTGATCTACAAAGAAAATATCCCCATATTCTTGATGGCCGGTGAGTGGATGTGGATCTGTCGGCATAAGATCCCCGAGACCAGCCAGATGAACACCGTCAATATTAAATTCTAAATGGGCTCCGTTTGGCGAGGCAAAATGTACCGAGCTTAAGAAAGTCTTGCCGTTTGGCGCATCCGCCGTCGTTCCTGTGATAGATAAACCCGTCTCAGGATCCAGCAATAAATTGAGCTCATTACCCCCGTGCGGGTTAAAGTCAAAACAAATAGGTTCTTGTCCGGGGCAGTGTACAATAAAATGGGGATCGCCTTCAACTACACTCGTATAGGTTTTACTTGTGTAAGGCCCTGCTGTTGTTGATTCGTATGATGAACCGCCATATCTTTCCTCGTCTGTTTCCGGCACCGACGCCACAAAACCGAATAATATTGTTTTCAATAATTTCATCTAGCTTAAAAAATACTTCGTAAAAATCATCTAGCTTAACTCTCAAGAGTCACAAGTGGCGTATAATCCGTAGGGGGATTTTAGTCCAAATTTGGACTAGACGCCCTTTTTATTGTGTAAAGCGAAAAAAAATATCATTTCTGTTTTATATTTTTTCTCATAAAATTTAGCTAGACCCATGTTTCAGCGATTCTCGATTAAGCCCGGTTTAGTATCATTTTCGGTCCATTTAGGGCGTTTAGTCCAAATTCGGACTAAGTGACCCCTGGCCAAGGGAGTTGACAGATCCCTGAGAGTTGACAGAGCCGCGCGCATTGGTAGATATGGTAGAAGTGGGCAAATCGAAAATTTTAAACAGCTCTCTAGGGGGCCCCGGTGGTCCAAATCACATTCTGAATAGTCAGATCGACGCAGTTTGACGAGCTCTACAACTTGGTTTTACCAGTTTTTTTTTCGAAAAATTTTCGATTTGCCCACTTCTACCATATCTACCATTCTTTCGCCGTTCATTGATCTATATTTTAGGACAATTTTTGGGCAATAGGGAAAAATTATTTGTTTGATTTTTTCCTCAAAAAGGTCCACGTAATGGGACTGGATAATAAAAAATAACCTGATATTTTCCGCGTGACCACCTTACCTTTTCGGGTCGTACTCGAAATTTTGAATGATTTCTGATATATAAGGGTTTGCAATAGCGACTCAAAATTAGTTGAAAGTTCTTTTTGTTGGAAAGCGGGTGGTTTATATAAGTTGATGATGTAAATCATCTTGCGCTTATTAAAACATTGTGGTTGTTGAAATAGAAATCTTATGGCCGAAACCAAATGTATGCCGGACTCGATTTAAACATGATCATATTATAATAGACCTTCAATTGCGCGGACACGCTGATTAAATTCCATGCTTTCCGAAAATCCTGGCCTAATAGAATTACAATAATGACAACCTAATTGTTCTGTCATGGCATTTTTTGGCCCACCCAAGGTAACTTTTAAAAACTTACACCACACATAGATTTTCGTAAACAAGAAAGTTATTTATCATGGTTCGAGAAANAAGTGATGAATTCTAAAAAAAATGTTAGGTCATACATAATTAAATTTGTACATAATTAACAGTCATGCGCATATTGGGTAGCTAGCTACTTATTTTCACTTCATTTTCAAATAAAAAGAGAACGGCTCTTGATAATAAAAAAACGGACAACGGATTTGAAATCAAAATAAAAATTACGTTTTTATATGGGAAAAAATATTTTTTTTAGAAAATTGTTTTTACGTTTGGGTCCGTTGAAGACGAGGGTTAAGGTTGAAAAGCACCCCCAGTAAGAGAAGAAGAACAGGCCTTCAAAATAAAATAATAATAAAAAAATCCGTTCATTGTTTGGCGCGCTAGAGCAAATTGGGTAGCTAGCTACCCCAGATGCGCATGACTGTTATAGAAAACTCGATGCGCATGGGCCATGCGGCATGGCTGTTAAACTGTCTAAAATATTAATAATAAAAATAATTCGACGTTAAATTAGAACCTTTGTTCTCATAGTTCAACATAAACATATTAAAATACTGTATATCTGAAAATATATAGTGAAAAATATATAGTGAAAAAATATATAGTGAAAAATATAGTATATCTGTCGTAGAACGGATTTTATAGCGTTTTTCCCGAACGGAACGTTTGTAAACAAATCGACTGACCCGTCCTTAAAAGTAATTAACTCTTAATTTTTAGTTTGACTATTAGTATCAGTTTACTTTAACTAATAGCTCACTTAGTGAACTTAAGTAAACATTCAAAGTATAAATTACAGTATTTTATTCTAATAACAAATGGGAAGAGCTTTCTAAGCACTATGATTAGTTTTACTAATAATTTCAATGAAGTTCCTTCCTTAAAGAATATATATCAAAATAATATGGTTATTTATAACAAAAAATTGTTACGGATCATCGAGTGCAAAGTAAGATCTAAACCAATATGGTAAAAGTTTTGTATTTTTCTGCTGGCGCCAATATGTCCACCCAACATATGCAATTTAATGTACCGAGTGCAACGTTTTTTGGAATTGGTACTCTCAAAAACTACCGGTTCGTATTTATTTTTCCAAAAACTGACATGAATTTTACTTGTTTTAGCCTCGAGTTTACCGGATACAGTGCAAAATGGGGCGGTGGTAAGTTTTAAATACACCACCTACTTGAGTGAGTTAACAAAATTAAAGTGAAGACATGTGCTTACTTAAAGATTGTTAACTTAGTTGAGTAGTGCGTAGGCGGAAGAGGTGGGTAACGGCAAAAACTTGTTACCTTTAAATAATATTTGAATTTTGATGTTTTTTTCCAAAATTAACAAAAAAATTGTAAACTTAGTAGAAAATTGGTAACTTACTTAATGTGAGGTGGTGTAGTAAATCTGAACTAACTGCGCCGCCAAGAGCGCAGTTGACAATACTCAACCCTAAATTTTTATTAAAAGCCACATCGACGTTGCTACCTAAAGATCAAGAAGAAACGTGGGGAGTCATCTGGATGTACGACACGGAAAACGCCAAACATTTTAGTGACCCAAATGGGCTCTATCAGGTGGTATTTGAAAGCGTTCCTATTACAGGGAAATATCAAATAGGGTCTATTTAGGCCCCATGATACGAAATTTGTGTCGGAATGAACCCTTATAATAAGCTTGATATTGATTTTTTGCGTACTATCTTGGAGAGAAATTATTAAAAAAACGCGTTGATTTAGCACAATATTTGTGATCGCAGTTTTATATTTTATCACTTATAACGCCGCCGCCTGTGTCTATGAATTTGTTTGATATCCCGCACAGTTATAATAAGTGGAAGGCAAGTCGAATGTGTTACCAATGTGAAAAAAGCGAATGATCCAGTGGGACTTCCATCGGCCAAATATATTTCATGTAAGGCTCTATATAGTATTTTTACACGTTTTAAATGTTTAATTCAAATCTGTTTCGTTTGAAGGTTTCAATATTCAGCAGAGGTAAATGATTAAAGCACAGACGGTTTATTACATTTTATGTCGCTTCAACTAAATTCTCTCTTATAAAAAACAAATCATCATTTAAAATACTATAGTATTTATTAACTCTCAGGGGGAAGGAGTTTTTGGGAACCCGTAGTGGGAAATGCGTGTAAATAAACACACACTCAAAAAATTCACAATAATTCGCAATAATTCAAAAAAAACTGGTAAAGCCAAGTTGTAGAGCTCGTCAAACTACGTCGATCTGACTATTAAGAAATTGATTTGGGCCACCAGGGCCCCTAGAGAGCGGTTTGAAATCTCCAACCTACGCAAAAAAAAACACCGTCAATCAAATTTTCTCGAAAAGTTGAGGGGGGTCACCAATACCCGTTTTGCCCTACGGGGCCTCCATATGCTTAAAATCAACGAAAAAAAACAGTTGCGTGTCTATTTACACGCACTTCCCTCTGTGAGTTAACTTTAGAATGAAATACTCGAGCTCTATAAAGTACTAATTGACGGAGCCAAGCAGCATAACTTGCCACTGAAGTTGATACGTGAATTTGAAGGAATGAGAGAATCCCTGCGTTTGCTTGAGTAAGACACTACAGAAATATACTGAACTACTATCATTTACTTGTGCAGGCTTCAAGTTCGAATACATTACTACTAATATTTTTAATGTCAAATTACGTCGGTTTCGTTAAGTCAGCCGAGATTACTGAAATCATCACTTATTGTCATGATATCTTACAGTAAGATTCTTACCCCCCAATCACTTAATTCGATCAATGATTGTCGTATTATAATATGTGGTATATTACTACTGGATACTACCGAGTACGTCATCCAGCTGGATCCAGTAGAAATATACGACATACATGTATTATAATACGATAATCATTCATCGAATTTAGTGATTGGGGAGTAAGATATCATTACAATAAATGATGTTTTCATTAATCTCGACTGACTACATGAAACTCATAAAATGGGCATAATTAACGGACAGTTTCTCAAAGATTTTTGCTGCATTCTGAGGGCGCACGCTTTGTACCGGTATATCAATATGTTTAACAGTATAACCCGAAACCAATAATTATTTTAGGGAACTGAGAGTACTGACCGCGAGTCACGGTGTAGTGAATGACCTCCAGTTGTTAATTAGTTTCCACACAGGCTTAAACTTCAAAATACAGTAATATTATAACGAAAAAGTATATCTTTCCAGGTCTAGTGGTCCAGAACCGCAGTTCTATCTCATATTAAAATTTTTTTGACCGCGAGTCTGTAGCCCTCCATCAGTTAATAAAGATCAACTGATAAATGAATGAAACTCGGAAACATCGAGAATTATTGGTCTTTATTGTATTTATACGTATAGAAATGATGTAATAAATTATAATCGTTTTTGTACACTTTTTCAAAAATCATTCTTTTTTGCCATAGGTTGAGTTGGCTAATATATGCTTCTTGCATTGTATAATTTGTACCAGTTTTATGTTTACCTAAAAATGATAAGNAAAAAAAACACCGTCAATCAAATTTTCTCGAAAAGTTGAGGGGGGTCACCAATACCCGTTTTGCCCTACGGGGCCTCCATATGCCTTAAATCGACGAAAAAACCAGTTGCGTGTCTATTTACACGCACTTCCCTCTGTGAGTTAACTTTAGAATGAAATACTCGAGCTCTATAAAGTACTAATTGACGGAGCCAAGCAGCATAACTTGCCACTGAAGTTGATACGTGAATTTGAAGGAATGAGAGAATCCCTGCGTTTGCTTGAGTAAGACACTACAGAAATATACTGAACTACTATCATTTACTTGTGCAGGCTTCAAGTTCGAATACATTACTACTAATATTTTTAATGTCAAATTACGTCGGTTTCGTTAAGTCAGCCGAGATTACTGAAATCATCACTTATTGTCATGATATCTTACAGTAAGATTCTTACCCCCCAATCACTTAATTCGATCAATGATTGTCGTATTATAATATGTGGTATATTACTACTGGATACTACCGAGTACGTCATCCAGCTGGATCCAGTAGAAATATACGACATACATGTATTATAATACGATAATCATTCATCGAATTTAGTGATTGGGGAGTAAGATATCATTACAATAAATGATGTTTTCATTAATCTCGACTGACTACATGAAACTCATAAAATGGGCATAATTAACGGACAGTTTCTCAAAGATTTTTGCTGCATTTTTTTGACCGCGAGTCTGTAGCCCTCCATCAGTTAATAAAGATCAACTGATAAATGAATGAAACTCGGAAACATCGAGAATTATTGGTCTTTATTGTATTTATACGTATAGAAATGATGTAATAAATTATAATCGTTTTTGTACACTTTTTCAAAAATCATTCTTTTTTGCCATAGGTTGAGTTGGCTAATATATGCTTCTTGCATTGTATAATTTGTACCAGTTTTATGTTTACCTAAAAATGATAAGGTATCCACGGACATTTCCAGCTCTAGGTCAGACACCAATGCGGGTAGTTCGGATGCCAAATTTTCAACTGTCAATACCCTTACGAAGTTGAAGGAGCAGAAAGGCGAAATTTCACTTTGTGGTTTCCAATGAGGATCGGCTTCTAAATAGACGGGAAATGGTGATATACATGGTATATAATACACCCCATACATAATTAGAGGGCCGGCTTCCACACTAACAACTAACACTATTATCGGCCGACCATTTCCTCAAAAATACTAAGAACTATTTTTATAGTTACGCCCTTTGGGTGTTTCGCGATAAAACTCAACTTTATTCTAGAAAAATTAAATCTGCAGGAAATCTAGAAAACAAAATTCGTTAATTCTGCGACATTTGACTTCAATTTTTTCTGTAGTTACCGGATGGTATTATAAGTTCACAGATTAATGTTCATGAATATCCATAGTTAAGGAGGAACTCCTGAATAAAAAAACACCTGATCCTGAAAACCCAACCCTCAGATTACCAACAGTCGCCCGTGTTTTTAAAATTTAAAAAAATATTAGTGATGTGTGACAGCTTTAAAGCCGGCTAGATCTCAATACTCAAATTCCAATTTAAATGTGATTTGTGACCTCACCTGGGTACTCATCAATTACGTACTGAACAAATTCGCCAAAAGTAGGTATCAACTTCTTACGAATGGCCATTGCTTCCGCTTTCGGGGCTTGTATTTTTCGATACCTGAAATAGACCAAAGTTTATACTGGATTTTTTCCCATAAGCTTGACATAATGTTTATGATGAAGCGAACCTTGCACCATATTTTAACACTAACGTTTACATGATCATTTATGTAAGTAAGGACGGGTATGGCCTGTTGTGTACCTGTATGTATAATCTTCACTTTCTTGATTTTTAGATTTTTTGTAAACAAAAAACCATACCCGTCCTTAATACAGCCCTCCCCCTCTTAACCCCGATGCACCACTGCTACACACGGTGTGTAGTTGCGGACTTTAAATGGCTCTCATTTCTTATCGAGTTCGAAAAGAGGTTGAATTTGGGAGAAGTCGANTTTTCTGAATTGAGCTCGCAAACACCACTTCCACCACTTTTTGCGAAAAAAAACGTAGAAATTTTAGTAAAACGCCTCCTAGCGGCTAAGGAGGGTAAGGGACCAAAAATTAGTAGGTTCAAATTGAACCGTTCAATACCTTCAACATGTTGGGTGTGTAAAACTTTCAAAATAAATCTTTAAGAAATTATGAGTGAACAAATATGGCTCGTTTGGAATGGATTTTTAAAACAAATACATGAATAGACGAAATCTATTAATATGTTATTTTTACCACATTTTTCGTATTTTAAATAAATTTTCTACATTTTCACGATCAATCATGACCAATATTCACCTGGATATTCACAAAATTCAGAAAAGTACGTTTTTTCAATATTTGAGTGAGCATTAACTCGCTCGAAAATTGAATTTTGACCATTTTTCATTTTAGACCGCTGATTTTCTTTTGGCGCTATTTTTTTTTATTTGAAACAAATTTACTCGGTAGGTAGCGCAAACTAATCACAAGACATGTACTAATTTTTGTACTAATTAAAAACCGTGTTCTTCAAAAACCTATTTTTGAACTCTCCCCGAAAAAACGTTTTCTCCGAAGAACGTTTTCCCTGAAAAAAACTTTGTTTGTATTTCCCACATAAATTATCAGTAATATTTTGCTTTTCAAGCTTAACAATATAAGACACACCAAAATGAAATTTTAAAAAGTTACACAAAGCAGTATTTTTTTTTTAAATCGAAAAAAATGCGGCACTTTAGGAGTGGTTTTTCAAATCGATAAAAAAAAACGCGACACTTAAGAGGGGACGGCACTTAAAAGGGCAGCACTTAAGAGGAAGGAGGACTGTTATTAAAATATAAGTCTTGATATATTGATATACTCCTATAGCCTATAGGACTTAGTACCAATATATCAAGACATATATTTTAATAGCAGCCCTTCCGCTCTTTTAAGTGCCGTCTCCCTCTTAAGTGCCGCGTTTTAGACTAGAGCCCCCAGACTTGGGCCCTCAGCACCACAGAAGCTCACTTTCGTGAATGTGGTATTTTGGAACGATTGTATCTGGAACGTTCCAAAATACCATATTTATGTTAGGCAGAAATTTTCAAAGTGTTCTATAACATTTTTTTGATCTAAAAACTGCGTTTACAGTCCAATATTGCGATAGTGTATGAGATTTGATTTATCAAACCAATTTTCAGTGACACCATATATTTGAATACATAACCTCCTAGATATACGACAGATGATATGTCATATATCATTTTGATACTATCTCTGATTCAGTCACAATTAGGCCTATGTCAGGCAGACTGCAAAATATGGTAGCATATCTATTTTAACACATATAGGTCCCTATTTATATATAAAAAATTCGATGGTATCGTATGATATGACGAAATATAGTACGTACGCATAAACGCAGTTTTTTACCTCTACCATCCGATAAAATCTAACCGTATATTTAGTACATTATAATTTCATAGATAGACATGAAAAAGCTTATTACCATTATAGCTGAAGCATAAATTACAAACTACGTATAGAGTACACGGTTAACTATCTTGATTGTATTCATGAATGTCATGATCGTAATGGGAATAAGGGCTGTATAATGACGTTTATCATACCTTTCAATAATTTTCTTTCCGTATAATTTCCAAAAATATTGTCTCGATATTTTTAACGAGCCACGTCCAATTTTGTCTCGATAAGCTGAAATTAGGCGCAAAATTGGGTCTCGAACTACGCCAATAAATCTGTATTTTTGAAGTTCGTCAATTCCGAAACGCTCAATTGCAACATCAAGCCGTATTAATTTATGTTTATCTTCCATAATCGGCCATAGTTCTTTTAGTGGGAATTCGTGAAGCCGCTCGAGGTCATATCCTACACTCTGTTTACAAAATGGTGCAAAATTAAATTAAAAACAAAATAGGCTTTCTTCCTGTAAAAAAGTATACACCGGGTGCGCAGTTATCGGGCGGGTTTGTGCTGTTATCGAGCACCCTTTGTTGTTATCGGTCGGTTTTTTTCTATATTTTTGGATAAATATGACCAAATTTCCCGCGCGTGCTGTTATCGGGCACCCTCGTGCTATTAGCGGGCCTTTTTTGCATATTTTTTACCTTATTTAGTTTCCGCCCTGAGCAGCTATCGGGCGCCCGATTAAGGTTTTTTGTCGCGAAACCCGCCCGATAACTGCGCACCCGGTGTATCTAAGTGGGCTCGGTCCCAGACTGTCTTGATCTTTTCCCGCTTAGCTTACTGAATTTATTTATTCTGGGCCAAAACGGCCTATTCATTAAAAAACTGTTTTGGTCATATTGTAGAACCCTTAAAGTATTACTTAAAGTATTTACTTAAAGTAAAAAAGTGTGAACATGAAATTCTTAAAATGTTTCTAGAATTTTTCGAAGGTCAATAAAAATTGACCAACATCACAATAGATGTATAAAAATCAAATTAAGGGGGTAAATGTTGCTCAATTTCTCGAAAAAAAATCTAGCCGAAAAATCATCATAAAAATTGAATGACTAACGCTATCAATTAATTTTTTTTTTGTATTAACAACTTCAAACATTTTGTGATGCACTGGTACATTAGCCGATCTGTAATATATCCGTACATATCAGATTAATTTAATACCGCCAAAGTGACGAATATTGAATGTTTGTCCAGTACGTTAGTCTGAATTTTTTGAAACGCTGAAAGTCGCTTCTCATTGCTAATATGCATCTTATTGCTGATCCACTTTTTTAATTAATTTTTTTCTCTTTGAGTTGCGGATGAAAGTCTGCCCAATTTCGNTTTGGCCAGTGTTATTATCTTATAGTAGAAGCTCTCAGAATGAAAATTAATAGACTGGTTAAAAAAAATATTAAATACTGTTGTGATGCTGTTTTATGAAATCATGAATGTTGGATTGAAAAAGAAAATGAAAACAAAAAGAAACAAATCAAGCGTTACCGAAAAAATATCTAGAATTTTCTTTGACAAAATGACAATTTTAACATTATAGAATTTACTGCACCATTTACCCCCTTAACAACGAACGAAGAATTTTTCACCAAAAATAAATCCTATTTTAGCAAGCTGAATAAGGCGCAATGAGGTGGAGGCGCATTTTGGAGGAAGCGAGAATCCGATTTTGTTTTTGGGGTCAACCCACGTGAACGTTAACTCGACTGTTGAATTAATCTCCGGACACTGTTCTTGTATATAACGGACAGCACTGTTGTTGAAATGACCCGCATATAAAATATTCGTGAGTATCGCAAGCATGCAGAGAATAGCCAAGAAACGGGCTGGTCGATAAAAACAACGAGTAGGTATCCATTTGATTTCCATTATAACTACATAAATACAATTATAACTTGAATGTGACAAAATAGTTTTCCAAACTGTTCAAGATAATTTGAAAATACGCCGCTGATTTATTAAATCTTTCAAAAAGATTCAGGTTCATAAGTTATGAGGCATACCAAAAAAGCTTTCTTCTATATGCCTAGTTCAGAGAAAAAATGTTGTGGAACCTTTTTATAGGGTTTTCCCCGAAGGTAAAGTTTGTATACAACATGAAAAATGCATTGAAAAAATTCCTTAATTTTGATATTGAACAAATTACTTTATTGCTCTCTAAATTTAATTTTATACATGGTTCATCGACCATGATGGTCTGAAACTAACCAACCGTTCAAACATCTTCTGATTCTCTACCAAGTTTCATTTAAAATATAACTTGTACCATCAATAACAGAAAAATATTTTGAAGAAAAGTGCGTCATTTCTTCTCAAAAAGATAAACAAAAATATCACTGGCACTATTTGGTAAACAAAAATAAACGCCGCTTTCAGTTATTTTATTTAACATTGTTGATGATAGTTAGAACTTTTATAAATAAGAACATATAGTTACATTCAGGGTTGTCAATTTGGCGTTGAGTTGGGGCAAGATTGAAATTTTGCCTTGTCGTTGAGTTGGGGGTCCCTAAAAACTGTTTGATACGTTCATAAACCGATATATCCGAATACAGGAAATATCGCAAAAGTGACAAAACGGCACCGTCTGAATCGGTCTCTTTTCTTTAGCGGCGAAAGGTTGATCCGCCGAAATTTTTCCACTTCTGACCAATAACACTGCTCTAAACGGGAAAATTTCGGCGGATTAATCTTTCGCCGCAAAATAAAAGAGACCGATTCAGACGGTGCCTATTAAAGTTTGTCCTACGTTTTTTTTTAATTTTTTAAAACGCGAACTATAACTTCTCATTAGCCAAACGCTTTCTGAAAATAGAAAAATAATGATTTGGCGACTAAATTAAACGGGTTTGTTCAGTTTGCAGTCAACTATCCAGCGCAGTCTGTACGTCATCAGTTACTTACTTTCAATAAAAATGAAGGTTTATTCTGCTCATTGCATAGAAACTGTTAATCTCTTCAAATAGGAATTTATGAAAATTAATTCCAGTTTAAAGCGAATAATAGTATTACAGCTGTTTGATATGTTTAGATAAAGTTAACCACATATTCAATTCCATTTTATATCTCTTTTTTATATTACATGCGTGATGTTACATCATTGAATGTCTTGACAAAAACGGCAAATATTTAGTGTTATGGCACTGCTAAAAGATACATGAAGTACATGTCGAGTGAACTACACCGTATACGGTATAGTACAATTTGTAAAACGTTTTGTGCTCCCTTTTAGGTAATATCCCCAGGATAATATATTGACAATGTATGGCTATTTTACGACAGTGAATATATACAGTATATACAGTATGAACGACTTTCGTGAGAAGTGTTGAAAAAGTAGGCCAAGGCTCAAAATTTCCCCAACGCAAGCGTTTGCCAACGATTCCAACGATTCCAACGCATTCAACGCTTCCAACACTGCTCGTGAGTCAGATGTCTTAAAATGGTCAAGATTTGAGATCAAGATACGGTAATCTTTAAGATTGTAATACAATTTCTTTTTACAATTTTGGAAAAAAAAAATAATACTGCCAAGCCCTGATTAGTAGATAATCAGAAATCCAGATGCGTCACAAGTAAGTCCATGTGGAAATTTCACGAAAATCGTGCAACGTAATAATTTATCCAGACGATATATGGCCGGCTTTATATTTACTTTTACCGAATAATTGTAGTGATAATTAATATAAAACTTTTAAACTGAATCATATATAAATCATCTCTTTGAAGCATGAAATGCCGGTCCGTGATCGCCGGTTGGATAAATGCTTTATGCAATGATGGTAGCCTTCGAACAGTTAATATCTATAAAACAATTTACTATATAATTGGGAGTTTCTTTAACGGCATACCTTCAAGTACATAAAATACATGATCCAAGAAATGCATTGTATAATTTTTTTTATTAGTAGTTTCATATTATTAATAAAATGAGACACTAAAAGTATTCAAATAATAAATATCAAGCCGGCTTTATATATCGTCTGAATAAATTGATACAAGGTTATATTATTTGCCGGCTGTCAGTCAGGCTACATTTATCATTATCTGTTGTTCTGTATAGAACAGAATTTTAAGGTCCTTTTTTTCAGGATAAACATTTATATTTATTTGCATAGTTTTTCTGACAGTAAACAGCCAAAAAATAAACAAATGTCGAACGCCCGCATCGTGACCATTCGCTCAGACGTGGTGATGAAACCAATGACCTTGTGTAGCCATTCGTGCTAAGGGATTGTATTGTTTGTAGTCCCTCCTTCTTCAGTTTGTATATCGTTGTGTCGCAGTATATATGTTCTAGATCGAGATCGTTATAAATGTGTACGTCGTTGTTTATTTTGTTCATCGATCTAAGTAGAATATTATTTGTAGAACATTTTGTTTTTGTCAGCCGTCGACCACACGATATGATTTTTTTTAGTATTCTGAACACTTTGCCAATTCTGTTTTTATTGGTACTGCTGGTAAGTATTGTTGATGTCCCTTTAGCACCTTTTTTGAATTGGCCAGGCCTGGTTTTCACTCCCGCAGCAGAGTCCCGCTGTCCCGCGTTCAGTCACAACACGTATTGAGCCATAATTTAAGACTTTTTTCAGACCATAAAAAATGCCTGCATAGTCGTACTATTTGGACCCTAAATTAGTAATCAGTTCACCTTTAATCAGTGTTCGGCACAATTAATTCGAAGCAGACTTCAGTGAGCCCCATCCGAGTCACGAGCCAAAGGAAACCGAGCCAAAAAATTTTAGAATTATAAATGCAATGATAAATAAGGTTATCAATACGAAACGATATGTGCAAATCTGCATTAATTCCTCTAAAATAGCCAAAATTGTATGTTTGTTTGACGAAAAACAGGCCGTTTTTGAATTTTTTGTTTTAAACGCCTAATAACCACGTCGCTGAAAGTCGTTATGCGGAAATCGACACGGTTGAACGTAGTAGACACTTTTTAAAGACTTTTTGAGAGCGGTATGTAAGCCTTCGCCCTGTCTATCGTACTTGGCTAACAGGTTTTTTTGAAAACAAGTTTAACGACTAAAACGCCCACTTAACCTTTGAACACATATTTAAAATAGTTCCCTGAACACATCGGACGGAGGTTTGTCCGTCCCATCTATCGTTGTGCTCTAACCTACGTAAATATTCACCATGAGCAATTCGATGGTCTTGAATCGAATGAGCATACTCTCAAAAGCTCTCCGACCAGCCTTGGTCACTTTTTGGTCGATTTGACCACAAAACCACAAATTCACAAACGGTTAACCGGATGACGTACGGTGTTCATTTTTTAGAGGCTGGCGGGCCGTTCACTACTTAACAATTTTGGAAAAATATGACAGAAAAAAAATGTGCGTGAAAACTATTAATTGTAAATAATCTCTATTTTGAGGTTTCCTAGCTCCAATAAATGACTAATTAATATTCATTACGGAAACAAAATTTTTATTTTTATTTGTTTTCCGACTTTGTAATCGATTAATTTATGTTAGTTTTCACTGCCGTTACATTCAATAGATTGTGACACCATAAAAAATGCATTTTTTATGCCCGGACGGACAAACCTCGGTCATATGTGTTTGAAGGTTAAGAGATAGAGCCAAACCGAGCCACGCGAATAATTTCAATTTGAGTCTGCCTAAGTAGCAAGCCACACAAAAATTTTTAGTACCTAACAAACTAATCCGAAGAACAAATGTTTAACACAAATAGTTATTAACAAAATTAAATTTTTCAATATAAATAAGACAATACAGTACGTGCTTTGTTTTCTCACAAAACCTGTTGTGGAGTTACTTTGATGACTGAAAATTGATTAAAAGGAAATATGTAAATCAATTCTAGCTTCACACAATCCTAGGAGTGATTTTCCAAATACTTTGAAAATTCAACATGTTCGAAATTCCTAAAACTTTTGAACGAAATTAATTTGTTTGAACCTTAACTTTTTCATGATACCCCTAAATTTGAAGTTCAAGTGAAATTTTTTCCTAACAATACGGTAAAATAAAAAATTGATGTTGAGTTGTAAACGAATCTGCCTTACCATACTTAGTAAGTAATTCTGCCTAAATAAAGTGCTGGTTAACTTCTGAGGGTCAACGTGTGATGTTTGTCACACAACGGCCTTTTTGCCCTTATATCTAATGAAAACGGGCTCAAATAGAAAAATCGGTGATAGACGGGTCGGTGATAGACGGGTCTCACCAAATTTCATGAGAAAAATTTCGGAACAAAAACCGGGGATGATTTTTTTATCAGGATCTTCATGTAAATCTTCCTGAGATGACTTTGAAGACATCAGGCTATTTAAAACATAGTTATTCGACTCCTTGATGAACACTTGATGTTCCGTGGAATTGTTTCCGTTGAATGTTTTCGTCGAACTGTTTATATAAACAATTTACTTAATATTGAAAATTGTGGAAAAAACGTCATAAAAATAGCTGTCATACCGGATCAATTTAATAGCTAGTCACAATTCCGACCATAAGAAATTCCAAGAGCAGCTCGATGCAACAGCGCCACTTTGTACTTAAAAAGAACGCCCGAAAAACCATCACCATCATTATTCAGATCTATAATCGGTTGATATTTGAAGAAAAAAAAATGTTTTTTTCATTCAGACTTCACACATTGTTGGCAATTTTCTTGGCTGGAATAATGGGCGCCCCTATTTCAACTCGCACAATTCGTGTAGCGCCCCGCGGATCATTACGGCGAGCGCGGACAAATTGGCAGAAACCGATCTGTCGCCGACGAGCCCGGACTAATGTCCCATTCTGCCGACAATTTCCGCGATATGGTAAATTCGCTATCGGCAGCCTTTACAAACGAAATCAGTTACGCCATTAACCTTGTCACATTGATGCTTTAAAATAACTAAGTAACACTACCCGTTATCCGAACACATACAGCAGATCACCCGTGTCCGGACAGTTTTTTTCGGGTTTATTTTGATTTTATACTTCTCTGGTTGCTTCAAAAAGAAGCCAAAGTAAATTATACTGTATAATTTATACTCATTTGTTTTACGTAGAGTCGCGATCGCGTTTAAAATTACATTTACCCAAACAATCACATTTAATTGCACACATAATTGCATCTGTAAGAACTTTAAACCTGGTTTCTTAAACATCTGTATACAGAATACTTTAAGAACCTGAATTGTATATGCATACTAATCTGAACACTTTCTCCAGATTTGTCTTTCTCCACTTTCCTTTTTCACTTGCATCTTCAATGACTTTTAAGGAGGGGTCCGTCATGTTGTTTACATGACGGACCTCTCCTGAAACCCTTTGTGAAACGTTTTATTGTTAAATACCTGAAAAGAAATTGTATTTATACTGCTGTGCAGTTGTAATCAATTATATTTTATGTTGCTGACCAAAATAAATAAATAATAAATGACCGCAAAAAAGTTTTAGCATTATTGCTAGTTGATCAACTTTGATCGCATTTATTGTACATTTAATCTGTACAAATTTGCGCTCCATCAATACTACGTGAAACCAGCGTGTCAACGAAAAATACTCGGTTCCGACGTTTTAAAACTCGGACATTCTTAGACTCTAAGAAAACTTATATACATCCCCTGCGCAATTATCTGGCTAACATTTTTTGTGACGTAATAATGGTCTGATATCTGCGCCGAGCGTAGGCGGACTATCTGGAAAATTCTCATAAAAAATTGACGGGATAACGGCCCGAGCGAGAATTTAAAAAAAAGTAAAACCTTGGCTTGGTGACTTTAACTACCCAGGCTCCCAAGTAATATAATTTGTTGTGGATTTGTCGAACAGGCGACATTAATAAACTTATTAGATTTTTTTGAGTTGTAAGGGTTACCGCACTCCTTGAATGATGTACTTTAATGACGTAAAACCAAATATTGGATCTATTTCTTCATTTTTGAACAATTGATTTTCGGATAACGAACTTAGGAAAACAGGAACAATAGCGATCATCTGAAACATAACATTAAAATTGACTTATTGTAAAAAGCTCACAAGTTGTAATTAATTCTGGTTTAATGCGTTTGGCGTTGATTTTCAGGTACGAACAAGAGAAATGGGCACCGACTGAATGGGAATAACTTCTAAAAAGTCTAAAGCGGAATCCGTCGAAAATTCTTCGACGGATTCCGCTTTATCCAGTTTACCCTTTATCACCTTTACACTTTATCACCTTTGCATTTTATTACCTTTGCACGTTATCCACCATAAAAAATTCGATGAAGAAAAATAGCTTAAATTGACACTCACCTATACATGATTTTTTCCAAAATTTTTCGACATTTTACCCTTTGTCCACTTTACACTTTATCACCTTTACACGTTATTACCTTTACCCTTTATCCACTTTACACCTTTTTTTTCGACATATTCCGCTTTAGACATTTTACCCTTTCGACATTTAAGAAAAATTTCCGATTCAGTCGGTGCCGAGAAATGATATTATTCAGTTGTGGTCAACCGGACAACAAGAATTTCTCTTCATAAAATTATGTTGATATATTTAAACATGGTATGCGACCTAATGTTACATTAAAAAAAACCAAAAAAAAAAACATGAACGTGGTTACATAAAACCACACTATTCAGCGGCTGAATTTCAGCCTGCACTGGGCCAATTTCTAAATTTCTAAATTCGTAATCCTATGCAGCCCCGCTTCGTGGGCCGATTATGTGCCACAATTGGGTAATTGCATCATATGCAGCCGCGCTTCGCGGGCCCATTTTGTACCCAATAGGGTAATCGGATCATAAATTGCCTTAAATATAAGATTTTTTTAGTTTCTATTTTGTATAATTCTTGTGAAAGTCACAATAAGTAATTTAGGACTTTCCACCGAACGCACGCGGGCCCTAATTTCTTTCATTAATGAAACGTAAGAGCGTAAGCGGGAAAATGGAACATTGTGGTGTATAAAATTATAGCGCGGCGGGTGTTCTTATTATTAAAATTTAGTATAACTGCCGTTCATGGATGTTGGAATCAAATCGACAATGCCATTGATGATACAGCAAATGTGGTGGAGCTTTTAACATTAACAAAATATTTTCTTCGTGACGCTCGTGCTTATTGGATGCAACTTGGTAATGATCTAGAGGTAACTCAAATAAAGTATATTACTCGGCGTCTCACATCAATGTTGCGTATTTCGTTTTACTAGATGAGTTGAAATTCTGGTCTGTTGTTAANATTCGTATTTGTGGAACGGTTTTTATAGCGTTTTCCCCGAACGTAAAGTTTGTAAACAACATGACTGACCAGTCCTTAAATAATGACGGGAGAACGGCCCGAGCGGAAATTAAAAAAAAATTAAAACCTTGGCCTGGTGACTTTAACTCCCAAGGCTCTTAAGTCATATAAATTGCTGTGAATTTGTCGTACAGGCGACAATAATAAAATTAGCAGATTTTTTTGTTGTGAGTTGTAAGGGTTACCGCTCTCCTTGAATGATGTACTTTCATGACGGAAAACCAAATATTGGATCTATTTCTTCATTTTTGAACAATTGGTTTTCGGATAACGAACTTAGGAAAACAGGAACAATAGCGATCATCTGAAACATAACATTAAAATTGACTTATTCTAAAAATCTCACAAGTTATTATTAATTCTGGTGTAATGCGTTTGGCGTTGCTTTTCAGGTACGAACAAGAGAAATTTATATTTTATTCAGTTGTGGTCAACCGGACAACAAGAATTTCTCTTCATAAAATTGTGTTGATATATTTAAACATGGTATGCGACCTAATGTTACAAAAAAAACAAAAAATCATGAACGTGGTTACATAAAACCACACTATTCAGCGGCTGAATTTCAGCCTGCACTGGGCCGATTTCGAAATTTATAATAAATTCGTAATTCTATGCAGCCCCGCTTCGTGGGCCGATTCTGTGCCACAATTGAGTAATTGCATCATATGCAGCCGCGCTTCGCGGGCCCATTTTGTACCCAATAGGGTAATCGGATCATAAATAGCCCTAAATTTAAGATTTTTTCAGTTTCTATTTTGTATAATTCTTGTGAAAGTCACAATAAGTAATTTAGGACTTTCCACCGAACGCACGCGTGCTCTTATTTCTTTCATTAATGAAACGTAAGAGCGTAAGCGGGAAAATGGAACATTGTGGTGTATAAAATTATAGCGCGGCGGGTGTTCTTGTTATTCGTTGATTATTTAGCGTTAAATCAGTCAGAATTAACCAAAATTTAGTATAACTGCCGTTCATGGATGTTGGAATCAAATCGACAATGCCATTGATGATACAGCAAATGTGGTGGAGCTTTTAACATTAACAAAATATTTTCTTCGTGACGCTCGTGCTTATTGGATGCAACTTGGTAATGATCTAGAGGTAACTCAAATAAAGTATATTACTCGGCGTCTCACATCAATGTTGCGTATTTCGTTTTACTAGATGAGTTGAAATTCTGGTCTGTTGTTAACCAGCGTTGGCGGTTTCTAACTTTTCTTTTGAGATTAAAAAAAAATGAATTCAGGCTGCGTATACCGATGCCCTCAATAGATTTACATCTACCGACTCGGACCAGACGGTGAACTGGTATCAGGGAATTTCCACTGAAGATCTTGTCAACACAAAAAACGATCTTATAACGGGCTGGTGTAAAGTTATAGTTAAGCTAATAACAAACTTATTATACAGTTTTTTAAATATCCGTCTATAACGATTTCGCGACCTTTCTATGAACCATAAATCATGGCGGTCAGGGCCACGGCTCGGCAACAGCTAGTTGGCCTTCCCAGCTCGACAGCTTGACAGTAGGGTTATTATGATAATATAAACTTTACCCGCGAAAAAAGGCCGCGTATGAAATTTTTAGATACATCGATAGACTGGTAGATTACATAGAAGATATTGCCCGTACATCCTGCAACATTCAAGTTGTAAGTGACTTCTTAAATTTTTCATGTTTAACTGTTACTTACAAATATCATTATTGTACAGTCCTCAACCCCTTTAGTGCCGCACTCACGCCGCCAAAAACGCGACACTTCAGAGATGGGCGGCACTTAAGGGATAGTTTGCCTCCAAAGGCCATTTTTTACTTAAAAACAATATTTTTGTCAATATGTATTTGTTTTTTAGCTAAAAAACGAGTTTTTGATTCATTTGTGTTCAATTTTATTTGAAAAAATCGGTGATTGACGATTGTTTGGTAGTCTTTAGATTTAAAAAGTGGCACAAAGGTGGTTTTTTAAGCGGAAAAAACGCGGCACTTAGGGGATGGTTACCCGAACTGGAAAAAGGCGGCACTAAAGGGATGGACGGCACTTAAGGGATTGAGGACTGTATGTGGTAAACAGTTAATTTCAAAACGCTATGAATCGTTTATAGACCACTTCAGATCAAAGAACTCACGGAAACGTACATTGATCCAGTCATTGAACCTTTTACAAATCAAACGATTCCGATTGGCAACATTTATAACGTGACTATTCCGCCATTCTCAACTAGTCCATGTGTTTTTGATCCAATGGCGATTTTGAACGAAGCGGCAAAAATAACCTACGTTGCCGAATGGATTGATGATCAATTTGAGTTCTTCGAATTTTTCTGGCAAGTGTATGGACGTTTTTTGACTAAATCTTGATGACATTATTTCAAAATGGATTTCTGAATAAACCGAACAAAACTTGATTATAATAAGCAAATGTGTAGGATGGATTCCAGGAAAAATTTGGTAAAAAAATTATTAGGCGTTATTGAAAAAGAAACCGACCTGAAGGTATGTAAACAGACCCGACCGATCGATTGGTGGCACTTATAAATTCAAACTCCGATTATTTTACCGGCAAAGAACGGAATTCCCGGAATCCATCCTAGGGATGTGTCTTCATGTGCGTAATTTCACATTGATCACTAACTCAAGACTAACGCGTTTTCAACTTCAAATTGCGTCAACGTAGGTTGAAACAAAAATGAATGATTGGCTTTTACAGTATGCCGGTCAAATTTCGGACCAAACCGAGCTATTTTATTGGATATCCTGACGAAGGGTGAAACTTCAGAAAGATTCAACCTAGGTTGACGTAAATTGAAGTTAAAAACGCGTTATAGACTATAATTTGTTGACCATTTTTGTGTAACGAGAAGATTTACATCAAACAGTGAAATAAGGGTCATAGACTATAACTTATAGTCTATGACCCTTATTTCACTGTTTGATGTAAATCTTCTCGTTACACAAAAATGGTCAACAAATTAAAATGCACCTAATATGGTTAATGGATCTTTCGAATCTTATCAATTTCAACTTGAAATTACCATTTATAGTTTTTATATACACCAATGTACGTGAAAACGAAAATAAAAATTTTGTTATTATTAGGGTGTTTTCCACTTTTTAACAAACCACCCAGGTGCACCTAGAAATAAAACCTGTGATTGGAAAGATAGTAAAATTAGGACTGGAATATCTTGAGAGGCAGAACATGCATTAATAATTGCAGGCTTGAGTCAGTGTAGGAAATGGGATATTTCGTCTTCGCATTCGGAGTTTCTAGATTTCTGATTGACAAAAGAGCACGAGCGGCAATACGCATTTTTCATCATTTAGAAAAAAAAAATAAATTTTCGCATTTCTTTGACGTGTTGATTTTTGCAGATATTTTTTTATAGATTTCTATTTTTCCAGAGAAACACAAGTAAAGATTTAGAAACCTAACTATGGTTTTTTATTCTCATTTATCAAACAGCTGTAACTACAACGCAAAAGGTAAAACATGACAGTCTTCGACGACGAAAAAATAATATCAGTCGAATTAATACTTAAATAATACTTTTTGAATTTAATAATTTAAATTTTATCAATTGAATAATAGTTTACAGTCCCTGATGCCTTGAGTGCCGCTGATGCCTTGAGTGCCGCTTTTTTGGGGATTTTTTTATTTGATGCCTTGAGTGCCGCTTTTTCATATTTGGACCACAACTAAATATGTGTAAAAAAGAAGTTATGAAACTTTACTGGTATTGTAGATTTTTGCTTGAAAACGTGAAAATAACAAAAAATTCGATTTTTTTTTAAAGTAGAATTTTTGCAAAAAAAAAATTCAAAGCCAGAGATCAAAGACCGATATTTAACAATCGATATTTAACCGATATTTAATTTTCACTGCACGAATGAACAGAAATGTGAATAGAAAACAAGTCGCTCGCATTAAAGGAACAGCCAGTTTGGACCAGGGTTGTAAATTTGGTCANTGTAAACTATGTCATCAAAAATATTTCCAAGAGATGCCGGAAGCGGTTTTTTATTGATACAGACAGAAAATAATTCAATAGTTCCAATATAACGTGCTAAAAAAGCGTTTTTCCCAAACGTTAAGTTTGTAAACAACATGACGGATCCCTATTAAATAATACTTTTCGAATTTAATAATTTAAATTTTATCAATTGAATAATAGTTTAATCGCTTTATATTGTTCAAAAAGTGACCTTACTGTTGGTATGGATGAAAAAAATATCGGACAAAAAGCATACTTTTGGATCATGACTCTTGAAGAGTCACTCTTCAATGAAGACTCTTCATTAGGGTGTCCCAAGCTTTCGAGTATGGGAATACCAGAAACAATACGAAAAATCCAGAATATACATTTTGTAGCTTTTTCGAAACTATTTTCGAAAAAAAAAGTCTTCATGCCTTTTTTACAGGTACGCTGAAGCCCATCTGAAACTACACCACCTACCCTATACATTTTTGACGCCAAGTAAGGGACACGTGTTGTAAAGTAAGGGATGTTTTTTTTCAAAAATAATGAATGAGTCGCGAAGTACACCGCCTGGCTACGGAACTTAACGCCCCTAAACTTAACAAAATGCCTCGAACTTAACAAAATGCCTGGAACTTAACAGTCATTTCGAGTCAACTTTTCCGCCTACGCACTGTGACCTAAACTTAACAAAATGACTCGAACTTAACAAAATGCCCGGAACTTAACACCTTCTTTCCCAAAATGTTTTGTTAAGTTCCGTAGCCATGTGGTGTATAACCTTACCAATTTTGAAGGAAACAATTTCCGCCAATTTTCAACAGGATTTTTCGGACGTTTGATCCACAAGTTTTATAATCTCGATTTTTTCTCAATTGTCAAATGTTTTTTTTGTATCATATTTTTATTTTTCATGATGAATTATTAAATCATTCATAGGAGATGTAGTGGAACTTATCCAGTTTTTTCTCTGAAATTCAAGCTAAATCTAGAAAAAACGCCTAAATGCCTGGAACTAAACAGTTTTGGCTGTTCTGAAAAAAACCCTAAATGCCTTAAACTTAACAGTTTTCCAAAAGTTTTTTTTTGCATTTCCGCCTACGCACTGCGACCTAAACTTAACAAAATGCCTCGAACTTAACAAAATGCCCGGAACTTAACACCTTTTTTCTCCAAATGTTTTGTTAAGTTCCGTAGCCATGTGGTGTAATCAATGAGTCGCCAGTTATGTTTATAATGAATCTTTAGCACAAAAATTAAATAAAAAATACCTAAAAATTTGAAGCATCTTATTGGTAGACTATGGACAAGACTATCAGACAAAAACTCTGGGTGCGCCAAGTAAGGGACGCTTTTTCAAAACAGGAAACCGTCCCTTACTTGGCGACCCATCTGTAGGGCGTCGGTTAAATCGAAAAAAAGTTCAAATAGTGTCACTGTAAGCAAAATCAGGCTTTTTTCTGTTACTTTAAGCGGAATCAGGATTTTGAATTGCGCAATTTGAAAAATATTACGTAATTTTTAGCTTTTTTTGGTTACTTTAAGCAGAAATAAGGTCATATAATTGCTATGGAAACATCACATGATCAATTATTAGGTCAGATCTCGAAAAACTGACTTTTTCTTAAATTAAGATTTTGCTTTTCATTTTGAAATAACATAATACACTGTCAAGTACGGTGATAAGCAGTTAGAACGGCGATCTGTAACTAAATTACATGCCATTAACAACACTGTTGATTTAATATATCGTGGTTGATAACTTTTTTACAAGTCATCCAGATTCTTAATGAATGGCATGTAATACCTGTTGTTCGCAAAATTACTTATTACAAGGCGTTTACAAAATTAGTTTTCACGGAAATGGAAAGTTTACTTTATAAAATGCTGTCATTTTCCATAATTGTTGAAGGTCAAATTGAGGAACTCTAGATTTTCCAGGCTTAATGTATCATGTGTCAAACCTCAAAACTTGCCCAATTTTTATTCTAGACATTAATACGCGAAAAATCCATCGTTTTTCTTATTATATTTATACGTTTCTTTCCCCGATGCGTATGAATTTCTAGAATACAAAATGGGATGTTTTTGAGATTTGACACACGATAAAACAAAAATTGTAATAATTTTCGCCACGATTTTCCGTCATGTCTCTGTCAATACTTTTTTCCTTATTTTTTTAAATACGTGCTAAGTGAGCACTGCGTACCCCACAATACTATGGGCCCCATATATTCTCCTTACCAAATTTGGCCGAAACAGGTTTTATATTTCTTGAATTATTATGGTGTTTCAAAATTGACCTGTTCGAGAAAACGGCAAATCAGGTTTTCAAACGGAAATTCATATTTTCAAGTTATCGTGATGTACCATCAATTATACATTCTAAGCACCAACTAAGCAGTGTAATGCTTCCCTCTTTGATGTCGTTAAGCATACTTGAAGACTAGTTAGATTAGGTCGTACTTCAGATGTTGTGTTCTCGTCGCGTGGGGTGTTTGATTTGTACTGGTTTTGGACCGTGTTAAATCAGCATTGGTCACTTCGTTAACCGCATTGCCCCCACGTACCGACTTTGTTCTGCGTCGTAATCTTTATTTGATGACAGTGACCTTGCAAATGCTCCCCTTTGATATTTGACAAGTACAGGAATGCATATGCCTTACATATCAACCCACACACATAACATAGAAACAACA
>SCLG01000043.1:621957-643870 GCA_004367875.1 Oikopleura albicans
TTAACAAAATACCCGGAACTTAACACCTTTTTTTCCCCAGAACTTTGTTAAGTTCCGTAGACAGGTGGTGTATGTGTTTATTATACATAATGAAAGATAGTGGAAAATAGGGATTACGTAACTCGACCATATTACGTTATGAAAGAAGAAAGCGGTACACGAACGATAATGTACAATACGTAGGTGGACAATTTTTGCTGAAATGGCGAAAGATAGTGAAAAATGAAAGATAAAGGTACGAAAGAGAAAAAGTACAACTGATGTTTATACTTTGAATACTTTATGTGTCAACGATTCAAGTTCATGGGTATTTTTTACGGCTCGTGACGTTTAATAATACATTAGAAAATCGTAAAGTACAATATTATTAATGTTGGTATGACTGATGTACTCTGGAAATTTTATTTACACCTAGATTTATGTTGGTAGGCACGAACATTGCACAATTAGAAAAAAACCCGTCTGTCAAATAATATTGACATTTGTTAAAACGTTATTATGATTTGTACGATGAAAGAAAATGAGCGCAGTACACACACATACACACTGACGAATATTAAATCATAAAATGAAAACGCGATTTATATTTGATCACATGAGAGTTTATTGAATCAGAAAATTACGCTTGATGGGTACGCTGGTTCAATTGTAAGTAAAATATTGGAGTTTTTTTCTGCATAGAAAAAGAGATTATAGAGAAATGAAAAACACATTAGTCTGATGTTTTCTGAATACTCTTATGAACCGTAAGTTTTATTTGATGAAGTTTTCTCACAATATCATATTTTATTAAACTGATATAATAACAATATAATATTATGTACACTAGCCTCCTCCAAAAGATCTTAAATTCGTTTAATTTTTTAAAGGAGATTAAAATAAGCGATAGTTATAGAAAACAAAATAAGGGGTGCCGAGTCCCACTGCCGACCTGCATGAGAGTTCATATATAGTACTACTATGATAGCATTATATATGAAACAAACTTTTATTTCTCACTTTCGATTTTTTTTTTTAATTACGTCAGAGGAATTCCATACTGTCCTGCCGTATTACTTTTGGAAATCACATTGAAACTCCGAGAGAAAATTGAATTTTCGTTTTAACAATAAATAATTGTGAAAAGTCATTAAAGCATTTAAAAATGTTTTTTAAATATGACCTATATTTCGGCCTTATAAGCCATTTATCAAGTAACAAGTTGAACTTGGAACAAAACTGAGTTAAGGAACAACAATCCAGTTTTCGATTCTGTGTACAATGCCCATAACCGTATTAATTTGTCTCTAAGTTAAACTTTTATCGAAATTTTTCTCTAACTTATTAAATGGTTTTTGACAACCTGGTATAATCAACAAAAAAAAAATGTGTTAAATATTTTCATAATACGCACCGAAAAAATATTTAATTCAACCCAATAAATTGATCAAAGTTACCTTTAATCGTTAACCTGTGAAGACCTGTCATAAAAACATATAAAATCAGAAAAGATGGCCAAAATTGATCGTTAGGGTCGCGCAAGGTTTTAAGTTATTACTATGCATTCAAGTGTGTGCCGTACGGCACATTCCGTGTTAAGTCAATCCTTCAAAGCGCACACAATACATTAAATAAAATATTATTGATGTGTCACCAAATGTCGAAGAAATATTTTTTGTCTGATGTCATTTTTTTCGTATTTGCATTACGATAAAAAAAATATCTTGATTAAAAAGGGATTTTTACATTTTTTTCTCTGATCTTAAAAAAATACCATTTTATTTTATTTTTTTTTTCATTGAGTAACTGAGACGCGTTTTTTTCTCGTCGTGCATGAAGTTGGTCTGTTTGATCTAAGTCATGCTTGTTTTACTATTCGAGTACACTTGGCCGTCCGTTTCAACTTTTTTTTTCTTTTTTTTCTGCTCGAGCTAAGCTCAGTTGAAGTAGAGACAGCAGAGATGAAAAAAAAAATGTAGAGCTTACTATCCCGAATCGAAAATTACGACATTTATTCTTTTATGATTCAATTGTTTTATTTGTTTGGCTTTGCGCTTTTTTTTACTCTTGAGTAAATGGTACCATATTCAGAGAGAGAGGACGACACGAGAGATATTATGAAGATGATAGAAAAATCATGAAAGCCGATTAAAAAAAAAACGTGGAATTCCATGGAATGAATAAGTTCTACTTATTCGTCGCCATTCTGCTCAAATTGGATTTTGCGAGGGGAAAAGGAAAAGGCAAAAAAGAAGCTGTCGAAACCATCAATAAATCGTGTCATACGGAAAGCGTACCCCACGGAAAGCATGGTACGTAAAATATGTTTGACTTGATTTAGCAAAAAACTTCAAATATACGACGGTTTCCAAGAAATCGAAAAAAACGATACTAATTTAACGATTTCAGTATCTCTTTTTTTTGGTTTTTTTTCGTGAAAAAATTTACATTTGTCGTTGACGAAATGAACTTTTTGACGAAAAAAATAAATAAAAAAATTACTTGTCAAAGATGATTTAAATCTTCTTAATGCACTTCATTAAACAAAAATGTTAAACCAACTTTTTGACCAATTTTTTTAATTTTTTGTTTCGCCTACACGGTGTACGCTACACCTAGCAGTTATTTTGCATTTTTTGTCCGAACTTCACTTTCCGCCTACACGCTGCGCAGTTTGAAAATTTTATTTTTCGGCAAATTGTGACGAAAATTTAAAAAATTTATTTCGAAACTCAGACGTCTTTCGTTAACTTTGTGACAAAAGGTGTTGACGAAACATTTTGACAAAAAAAGTTTTTGACGAGATAATTTTTTAGACGAAATATTTTTTTGGCAATTTATGTTTTAACGAAATTTTTCATTCACGAAACGCTATTTAACCCATGCCGAGTTGTAAACGAAAACTTGTCATTTGAACAATGTATCACGGCATGCGTAAAACAGTAAAAGTCGATAGTTAGAACAACAGTTAATTTACTTTATGTATTGAAAGATATAGTCTATTTAATAGACTCTATTATCATATAGAAAATCTGGCTCAATGTAACATTTTGTACAAATATCGAAAACAACCCACATTTGATATGTGCCATATATAGCCAACCCAACATAAAGTAAACTAAGTCCAGTCGCCAAAAGTGGCTACACGAATATGACTGGCGACCCCATTATATATGTATTTCTTTGATTTTGTCGCCAAACTGCCCCTAACCATATTTGAACTCGGGTGAGTTATGTTTATTATATGCCAATGATTTTCAGAAAGATTTCAATAATGTTCATAATCGACCAAGAAAAAAAAATTGCGGTTAGCCTCGCCCAGTCAAGACTTAAAAAATCATTTTTGATGCTATTTTTTAATATAAATATTGGTAATTTTTACGACAATTGTTCGCGTCTTTTGTGTACAAATTCTAAAAAGAGGCTTTGGTAAAAACTAACATTATATAATACTTTTCAAATAACTTTGAATAACAGTCAACCATTCTTTTGTCTGGTTATTTTTTGTGGGAAGAAATAATTTTGCCCATTTTCCGAGTGGCTTTTTTAACCGATTGGAAATCGAGAATACAATTTTCATAGTTGATAGAATTTTATTTTTGTTTTTCGTTACCATCTCATAAGGAGAATTTGTCATGAAAACGGTTCTCAAGAAAAAAGTGCGGCCTTTGGCCAATGACGACAACGGTCAACAAATAAAATGATGAGCAATTGATTTAGATCGCTTTTCGAGCACGCTGATTGGCGGGCCATGGCCAAAAAGATTCTTTTTTCCCTGTCAATTAGCCAACAGCTATATTGAGTACCATTTTCATGGCTAATTCTACTTATTAGGTTACTTACGTAAGGATAGGTATCCTAAGTAGCCTCTGCGGCCCTTGCTGCGTGCTTGTGCTGCTTCATACCTGCACGGAAAGCACGCGGTTATGGTTGTAACGCTTAACCTAAGAATGTATTCGGTTAAGTCCCACAGTATCCCAACACTAAGCCTAACTTACCCGAGCGAGGCGGCGCGTGAAATGTGGCTTGGTGCCAACATGTACTCGCGCCTCGTCGCTCGAGTGTAACCCGAGCGAAGCTTCGCTTCAAGCGTAACTTACTCATCCGCCCGCGCTGCTATGCGTAATAGCTGCGCGCGGTTGAACTGAGCCTTACGTNCCATATATCTCAATACACGCAATTCATATTTTAACGTAATGTTGCCATTTTCTTAGTTTTCATTTCATCTTTGTTTTTCGCCTTGTCACTATTTTTGTTATTTTATATTTGCACAGTATTTACAGCTAACAAGTTGAAATGATTTTTGGCATTAAGTTTTGATAATAACGGCCGAGAACAAAATAAGTATATTTGCCTAGGCTTTTTTGGATTGACAAAAGTCGACCTTGACTTGACTTTTTGTGGTGATCGATCAAAATTGACCTGATCAAACGGAAATTATATCTTATACACCACTTACCTGCTTAAAGTAACAGTCAACTTTTTTGCCTACGCACTACCCTTTGCCTACGCACTACCTTTAAAAAATACACAAGATGAAATGTTAAGTAGCGGAATTGCAGTTAAACGATCGGTTAACAGCGTATCCGTTATATGACATATGAATTGATGAAATGAACCCAATATTTTTGTTGATTTACGGGTCTTATTTGGATAAATAGGTGTTATTACCCGACCGCTTAACTTCTGTGCCACTGACCTATCAAGTTAACATGATTGAGAGCGTGATAAGGCATTGAAAATTTGAAAAGTGATGACAGAAACTGGGAAGCGTATTCAGTTTAAGCGTATTCATTTTGAAAAATATTCTCCTTAAAGATCCCCCTTTGATCGAGATTTACATGATAATGCTGATGCGGTACTACAGTAAAATAACGTGCAACAAATTTCATATATTTATATACATGTANCAAACGGAAATTATATCTTATACACCACTTACCTGCTTAAAGTAAGAGTCAACTTTTTTGCCTACGCACTACCTTTTGCCTACGCACTACCTTTAAAATATACACAAGATGAACTGTTAACTAGCGGAATTGCCGTTAAACGATCGGTTAACAGCGTATCCGTTATATGACATATGAATCGATGAAATGAACCCAATATTTTTGTTGATTTACGGGTCTTATTTGGATAAATAGGTGTTATTACCCGACCGCTTAACTTCTGTGCCACTGACCTATCAAGTTAACATGATTGAGAGCGTGATAAAGCATTGAACATTTGAAAAGTGATGACAGAAACTGGGAAGACAGTTTAAGCGTATTCATTTTGAAAAATATTCTCCTTAAAGATCCCCCTTTGATCAAGATTTACATGATTATGCTGGTGCGGTAATACAATAAAATAACGTGCAACAAATTTCATATTTTTATATACATGTATCTTAACTTAAAACTGTTTGGCAAAATGTTTTTTTGCGGAAAAAATACCACAAAATAGCGGTTTAAATTGGAATGAGAAAACATATGGTATGAAGGGTACATAAAAAGGTGAGTAAACGAGAATCCGGAATTTTTGACAGGCCTAGATTTTCTAGTAACTTAAGTTTTCTGGTAATACCACCCTTCTTATTTGTTCCATATCTTGAGTAGGGGTTGATGAACCGCTTTTAAACTAACTCGGACCTTATTGTACCTAATATAAATGAATAACTTATTCAGAATGAGGTATGAGTGCACATTTGGCCCACACTACCCCTAAGAGTTAATCTTCTACTCAGCATTTCACATAAATTTCCGCCGTTTTTTCTTTCGTAATTTCTATGATAGATGGCCAAACTCGAGTTTTTTTCGCACGTCAAAAAACTCGAATATGGCTATCTAGAAAATACGGAAAAAAAAGGTGGAAATTCATTTAAACGCTGAGTAGTATAAAAAAATATATAATATATTCCCAATTTGGGAAATTCAGATTTATCTAAGCTAATTTCTGGACGTCCAACGGAGCGTAATGTTACTAAGAAATAATTGAGAAAAACCTGGCAGGTTTAAGAAAGAAACGAGATCAAAGAAGAAATACTCCACGCTCTATATTCCTTTTTGTCATTATATTATTCCATAAAACAAGTTTTGTTCGTCAACTATTTTTTAAGAAAATATTTTTGCCCAGTATGAGCGAACCACACGACTTTACTTTTTACTTCAAAGCATGTGCAAAGACTAACGTTGGTAAAAAAATATAATTTTACATAAATTATCAGATATCATCAAACAAGCGACCTTGAGATGTGGTAACCGCATGATATACACTGTATAGCCCTATAAAATGGCACGTTTTTAACACGGAATTTTTAACCAAAACTTTTGGAACCTTTATTTTTAACATAAGAATTTGTACCGTCATTTTTTAATAGCAGTCGTTTAAAGTAGATCCAAAAAATCCATCAATTTTGCATATGGATAAGGTTTTAATGGATTTAATTCACGGGGAATATAGAAAAAACCCAAGATACTGATAATTATCAGATATTTAGTAACCGTTTTCAAGAATTTTTGAAAAAGTCTGAGATATCCCACTATAAACCCCAAATTTTGACGGCCAGGAACAACGTTACAGTGTACATAGGGTGCACAGTTAACTGGCCGTTAAACGACTGAGATTTTGGTGGCTTGGTAACGGTGCATGTGGTGTATGAATAATCATCATTGATGATATAAATTATATCAAATACAGTTGGTTACTAAACGAGATGACACTTTCGTTTCCGATTTTTTCGTCAAAAACTGTCAACTCGTTTGACTTTGTCAACTCGTTAGGTCACTTTTGCGCCTTTTTTTGCCTATTTTTGCCTAAAAAACGCCCAAAAACTGTCAACTCGTTAGGTGTCAACTCGTTAAGTTACCAACTGTAATGAAATATTTTTCACTCAATATTTTTCCTGATCAATGGCTCTGATTCCGGGACATCGCACATCTTGTCCCGTTGTGATCTATATTTTCACTTTTTTCCGTTCGTGCTCTTATTGCTCATTTATTTTTTTTTTGATTAACCAATCACTAAACTACTTTTTCAGCTTTGGGACCGAAGACATTTCGATGTTTTTTTGCGCTCGATAGGCAATTTACGTTACATTGTCATGTTTCAACAAAATCAAAAGACTGGCAATATAAATGGGAGCACAATAATGTGTTAATCGACTTTTCGCAGGACGATCCAAATAGGGACAAGGAAGACGGAAAATTGGTTATTACAATGCGTGAAAAGTACAGCGGAAGTTACATATGTACTGCAAAAAGTAACGAGCCAAATCCAATTGAAGAGAAGACGCATTATAATGTCACTACCGCGTTTCTGATGGAAGAGTTTCTTATGCATCCAGAGGCTCCCAATGTAAGGAAAATGGCACCGTGGTCATTTGGGGAAAGCGTTCTTAAAAAATAACGTAGTCGAAGAATATCCCAGATTGAATTATCCGCCAGAAAACGTTCTGGTAAATGACATGGGACAAGTTCATAAGAATTATCAAGTTCATTTTATTTGATCAAATTTCTCTTTAATTTCTCCTTATAGGAGTGGTTGAACCAAAAAGCTCCTTCTTAGAAAAATTGCGGTCCATGCAAAAAGGCACCGTGGTTAGTCGAAGAAAATGTCTTTCGGATAAACCATTTTTGGAGTAATTTAAAAGAATAAAACGTACCTTATATCGCAAAAAGTTAAATGAATTCGGGGTCTTTACTATAGTATGATATTTCATCCAAAAATAAGTGTTTCGAAAATCGACGTTTTGGCTTCATTTTCTGTGAAAAACGATTTCCCCGAAAGTCCCTGGTGTAAACAAACTGTTGTATTTTTTTGACCGAAAAACTGTTTTTAGAAAAACGGTTTATTTCGCGTTCAAGAAGAACATCAAATTGAATTACGATGCATGCCACCTAGTGGACAGCCCCAACCAAAGGTTACCTGGTACCACAATGGTAAGCAAATTGAGGAAAAGCCGGGCGGAGATGTAGGTATTTACACCGAGCAAAGGGAAAATAAGACTATTCTGTCAACTCTGCGAATTCGTTACGCAAAATTGACGGACTCTGGCTCATATAATTGTAAAGCCGAGAATATTGCTGATCAGCGCAAGTTAGGTTCTTCAAACTAAAATTGATATATACTTCCTGCGCTGTTATCTGGCAACTTTTGTAAGAGAAAAAAATCCGAAAGATAACGAAGCGAATTGAAAAATTTGGAAATTAACGGCGCAAAGCGTAGGCCACTGTAGATAGATTTTTCAGGTTTCAACTGTTACAATATCATCTTTTAAATTTAGTCAGTGTAAACCGCTAAACAGGGAAGAATACTGGTGTGGGTAATTAATTTGTCAGCGAGTTGAATAGGACTCGTTGTATATGGAGTTATGGGTTATATGTCGATATACAACGAGTCCCGTTCAGCTCGGAGACAAACGTGTTAACCACACCAGTATCATAAAAGAAATAAGTTTCGAAAAGTCATCAATAACTATCTAAATATTTTTTGAATGCAAGCTGCGAAATAACGGCGCAGTCTGTCGGCGTTTTTCAGATTAACGGAGCAAAAAAACTTTTTTTGGATAGTGGGTAAAATATTGTCGGTACTATAATTAAATTATCAATATCAGTTTGAATAGCCTTTTGCAAGTCAAACATGAAACAACTCGAAATCCACGCAGATCCAACAATTATTACGCCTCCATTATGTCCGTCATCGCCCCGAAAAGGAAAACAAATAACATTGAGATGTAGAGCACAAGGGTCGCCAATACCTAAATTTGTTTGGTCCTTTTGCCCCAAAGACAAAGACTGCAGAGAGATTAAAAGTGCTGGAAGTCAAAAATATCGGGAATCGACAAACAAAGTTAGCCAAAAGTATGAAAGGTCACATGAGTTGACCATTCTTGATTTGACCAGCGCAGACTCAGGCTAGGGGATCTTTTTACATTCTTAAAGAAATAATTTCTTAGAAATTTGATCGTCATGTCGATTACAAATATGTTTTCTCCAAAATGCGATTTGCCCCAGGGCTCGGCATTTTGCTCGGTTACTTTTCCTCAAAAGTCCTTTCGAACTGCCGAGGAAAGTTGGGAAAAGTTTCATTTTTTGAACACATACGACAGATGAGGAAAGTTGAGGTTTTTTTAAATCTGACCTCGTGAGCTAAGGAAAGTTAAGCTTTTTTCAAAAAAAAGACCCGAAGGCTTGATTTGCCCTGTTAGCCACCAAAAAAGTTAAAATTTTATAATGTGTGCTCCAACGATGAATCAGCCAGGACAAATTTTGCCTGCAATTTTATTTTTCGGCATCAAATGTTGGACAATGATGGACCACCCAGTACATAGACCAGGTGCATTTTTCATGATTTAATATTATTAAATTTTAAAATGATCCCTGGTCAGGCTCATATCATTGTAGAGCGGAAAACAGCGAAAAGAAAAACGTGGAGGATAAATGTACTTTGAGTGTTGGCGAAGTCGTCGACGAAAATCTGGTCAAACCGGCAAATTTAACGAAGCAAATTGGCGACACGGCAATTTTCAAGTGTGGCGGTATCAGCACATATGTCGTGAGCTGGGAATTTGTGCCCAAAAACAAAACCTTATCGAAGGTGACGGCGCTTGCCCGTAATGACGGCGGCAGTTCCCGCAAATCGGGATCAAACTCAAATCGCCGACTTATTGATTTTCGAATTCTTAACTCAGAGCGAAATGGCCGAGGAAATTGGAAGTGGTTTGAGATTAAAGATCGAAAATCGGGCGCTTATTGGCAACTGGAGGTTAATAATATAACGCGGGCAGATGAGGGAACCTACGAGTTAGGCTGTGCGAAATAAGTTTGAATTACTTATGGATGGATGTAACGTACACCCTTAACCAGTTTCACATACTCCACCTTTTTCTTCTTTTCGAATAAGAGTAAAATAAAAAAAAAAGTTTAATTAAAATAGATAATATTCCAATATTAAATTAGTGTAACATTACGTAGTCAGGGCCTGTTAATATGAAAAAGCAAAAACGTGTACAGCCTTGAAAAAGTGCAAGATAAGTCAACAGGATGACATGGAAATGAAAAACCATCCCTTTACGGCCCATCTTAGGGTAACATCTCACGAGCGTTTACGGATTATACGAGCACCTGACGATATAACGATGCACTCGCCCCAAACAACCTGCAATGCCGAAAACGCAAAAGCAGTTTTTTGGGAGAAAATTGACGACAAGGACATTCCGCTCGATAGGAAGGGGTGCTTTCAATTCTTTACTAGAAGTTAAGGACGGGTCAGTAGCGTTCTTCACAAACTTCACTTTAATAATATTTCTTTTTTTTGTTGGGCTATTTAATAGCCTAATCTAATAGAACAATTCCAAATAACCACCTACGTAAGTAAATTAACATTAAGAAAGTTAACAATCGTCAAGTGAGTTTACCAAATTATTTGTCGCTTTTCAGAAAAAAAAGTTAGTAAGTTAATTTTTTTTTTTACGTTTTCCGGCACTTTCGAATACGCACTAATCGAGGGCTTGGCACAATTGGCTTGCTTTGGCTCTCTCAAAAGCCGAGCCGAGCAGAAAAAGGGCCAATTATGCCGAGCCCTGCAATAATCAGTTAAGCTGACAATATTCAAGTAAGTTGAGACCCATTTTCAATTAATTTTTTTGAAGCTAGGTAAGTCACAATTTTTTGAAAACACCAATTTTCCGAAATTGTTAAGATAAAGTCTAAATTTTTAATCAGAATTGATTCTCCGTATTGTGGTTAATCCCTAAAATAGCATAACGATTAATACCCATCCATACAACAACCGATATTCGATTACTTCGACCATAAACTTTGAAAACGACGAAGTAAAGAAGGACACACGGTACAACGGAAAGTGGCAATGTCGAGCGATGCCCAAGGATCCAGCCGCAAAAACTGAAACACGAGAATTTACGGTTAATATCGCAACACTCCACAATAAAATTCAGGAAAAACTGCTCAACGCAATGGTGAAAAACTTCCGCATCGATCGTTTAAACGGTCGTACAAACATACATTTTGATGGAAGTAACTGTTCAATTGTGACACATTTTCAATTGATTCTCATTCCTGGAAATACTAATCGTGACATGAACAAATACACGAATTTGCCACGCATTGAGTGTAGGCTGTCCAAACTTAATCAAAAAAATAATCAAACATCGCCTGCCCAATAACGATTCAATTAGTGTCGCCTGATTTCGGTACTTGTAAAATGAACCATTTTTTCGAGTTAGGTTTTCCACAAAACGGTTTTCTCTGAAACACACGGTGCCATTGTGAGTGCTAGCCAATAACCTGACTTGGTTTCTAGGACTATTTCTATTATACTACTAAGGGACGAAAAAATAAGAATTGGACAGGTCAATTTTACGAAAAAAACTGTTACATTGTATTAGAGTTTTGTTCAGCTCGAAAAAATAAATTTTTACCCATTTTTCCTAAAGTTACTGTGTCAGGTGATTTTTGGCGATAAGGTCATGGTTTTGGGCCAAACGCAGACCAGCATATCGAGGAGTAAATCAATTTTTATCCAAAACCATGTCTTTATCGGCAATTATTACGTGACACAGTGACCTTGGGCAAAAATAGGTAAAATTTTTAAAATTTATTTTTTCGAGCTGAACAAAACTGTACAAACATTTTTTTTTCGAAACATTGACCTGTCCAATTCTTATTTTTTTCTTCTCTAATTTTAACAATTTTCTTGTGCGATTATTTTAGTATAAACCGAGTACGGTTTACCGCATTTCTACCTCACTACAAATGTGATGTTAACCACCGCTGTAAAGTGGTTAAAGATAAAAAAAATATTAAGCCACAGGGCCGACATCTTAAATAAAAACTCGTGAAATAACTTTGATAAATAGAATTTTTTGTTAGACAGCCTATTTGAGTGTCAATGTCGACAAACAGACGGCGAAAATTGCGCAAACGGTTTACCACATTATCGAACGCAGTGGTCCTCGCGGAAAATAAATGCGCCGCATCATGACGAGTCAATGCTGGTCGGAATTGTGCCGCTTTGGGAAGTGCCGGTTTCCTCAGTTCGCAATGATAGAAAACCGAAAGAATTTTACACTGCTGGTGGACCAGTAGTGATTCGCCCAAAAGGCACGTTATGCAAACTTTCAGCACTACAATAATTTTTATCTTGATAGCAAAAATGTCATATTACGTCAAAGGGTCGGTTAACGATTTTTGAAAACTGACCCTTATTAAGCTCACTGGCCCTTATTAAGCAAACCCACGATTTTTTGTCTGATAGTTTTTGTCTGATTCGGCCAACCATATAAGCTTTGCCCCCAAAGGGAAGGGGTGAAATGATAACCTCTAGGGGAAGTTATGTGCCTACATAGACACATTGTATATCTCAATAAATATTGATTATAAATACCGGAAAATTCGTAAAAAAGCGTTACTGATCATTTGGCATTGATTGAAAAATATTAGGTCGGACGCGCCGCGCCGTGGGATTGTCCGCGGAACAACAAGGGAAGAAATTGTTAGTTGTTGTTTCGCGTCCCTATGGTAACGGCCCAATCAAAATGGGCACCACAAGACAATTAAGCCGTTGCGCGGACAATCTTAATTGTTAGTATTGTTAGCTAAGTTTTAATTGTTATCATTTTAATTATGATGCAAGCTTATTATCTCAAATTTTTTTTTTACATTTTGCATAAGTCATTATAGAAGGACCAAAAGACCTGGATAATTTCTACCATCAAACAATCTCCCTCTTGACGTTCCATCCCGGTGGGCGATCAACGGTTTCTTGCAAAGTTCAACATTTAAAAGCAACCTTGAACAATCATGAACGAAATTGTATAACCGTCTCGTGGCACGCACCAGACACGGAAACAACCGGGCCATACTACATTATCAAATATGGAGTACGTTTTAGGTAAAATAATTATGATTTTTACGCCCTTAAAAAACTGTTTATTTTCACTTTGATGAAAGATAAATTTTCTGATTCTCAATTATGAGCTCATACAGTAAGACAACCTATATTTTGAGTACGCGCTGGAAAAGTGAAGCACTAAGGGCGCAACTGAGTCGCCTAATACCGACCATTCAGCGAACGCTATTTCACGCATGTTTTCATCGGACTATTAGTCTAATCATTAATTATTAGACTGCGGAAGGAACATAAGTTGTATGGAGATGTTAAATCAAAGGAACATATCGTTCTATCAAAAACAACCAACGACAAAGAATATTCGCTGCGAAAATGTCTCAATGAGGAGTTTCGGGCGAAGGATCTTCTTGAAGCGCATCGAATCCAAGTCGGCGTGCGGGTCGAAGTCGGCCAGGCCTTCTCCGAGCCCGTTCACTTGGAGCTAGCGTTGAATACGCCTCATGAAAATAAAGTCTCCGTATCGGAAATCGTACTCGGTGCAGTTATTGGATCTGGCATTATTCTATCAATACGTAAGTATTTTTGTACCTTACGAAATACACATAGGATCTCATTGTAAAGAGCAGAAAGTGAAAATAGAGAACCCTGAAAACGGAGAAAATTTTCTGCACCGAAAAAATGAAATTTTCTAGACTCATATATATGATTGATGCGGATAAGATCGATTAAGGCTGAATTTGGGACGCAATTAGCGAAATAAAAAAAGAGGCGGCCTTCGAAGAGGTAGACATATTTTTTCAATACGCGAACATTTAATATGGTTCACCTGTAACCAATCACGCAATGTAAAATGCGATGACCTCTACCATAGCCGCCTCTTTTTTATTTGGCTTATCGCGTCCCAAATTCAGTCTTAATCGATCTTAGATTACGTTGGTGAGATAAAAAAAAATCAAAATAAGACACGTTTTGGCGCTAGAGAGCCTTTCAGAGGACATTTGCGGATTCTTCATTTTCGAATTGTTCGCAAAAAGATAAACAAAGGCTCGAACAATGTTTTTCGTAAAATTACATGCAAAACACAACAAATTCACACTATATTAATTTAGTGTGCATTGCATTCTGTTGTTATCATCGGACCGGGATAGGCCGAAAGTTGTCAAAAGAAGCCGCGTCACAGCGCAATTCCTTCGTCGACATATCCCCACCAGGTGGCCTCGGCAAACATGATTTCAGTCGACCAATCGACGTTTCAGCCAGTATGACTTTGGTCGACCAAGTCGAGAGTCAACTTCACTCCGCACGTGCCTCTTCACTCGTCTCGATTATTCAAGAGCCCGAAGAGGCCCTAAGTTTGAGCGGGGAAACGATGAGCGTTAATCACAGTTTATTTTTTCACTCTCAAAATAAGCAGGAAGAGCTGAAAAAGTATCAATCAAGTCGACGACATCGAGACGAAAATAGACGAAATCGACGTAAAAGACCAAAGCAAATAGCACATCGGGATACGATGGACCCTTATGAAGCAGAAGGTTTGTTTTCAGATTCTAGTTTTGATAAATACGCACCCATACGCCGTTCTGTCACCCATACGCCGTTTTCAACAATTAAACTAAATGTAAAATTTAATCATACTAAAACTTTTGAGAAATAGGTTAAACAGGAGTTTACTTATAAGACACGTCTACGCATTGCACGGTTATATTATATAAACTTGCGATGCGTAGGCGTTTCTTCTGAAAATGTCATGTTTTAATTCCACGGGGTGAGAAAAATTTTTTCTGGAAACCATCCTATTCGACGCAGTTTTTCATCTTGAATCCGCTCATGTCAAAAAAAATTTCATAAAAAGGCCAGTTTAGGCGCTAGAGAGCAAAAAAGTTGTCAAAAAGGGGTATATGACTGGAGCCCCCAAAATCTCGAATTCGAAAAATTTTTGTTGGTAATTTAAGCATCCCATCAGTTTCTCCACATATTTTTCTATCGCATCGGACCAAAAAAAAACATGGTTTGTTTTTTTTCAATTTCCGAGTTTTCGTCTTTCGAAGGATGGTTTCCAGAAAAAAAGTCTCAAATCTCCCTTTGCGTTGTTGACAAGGAGTTAATCATTATCATTGTAGCTGAAAGTGGGTCTGACAGTCGATCGGCAAACTTTTCGACTTCTGCGACCGATAACTTCACCGTCTCCCTAAATGGGGACACAAAAGATGGACGTGGTGACCAAACTGTTTGTATGGACGCCTACACCCCCGATCAAAATCAATACTTTTCAAATCAAACCAGCAAGCCTTATTCCTTCATGAAAAATAATGCATATCCTTCAAATCGCCCGATTGGCATCGTCCCCCCTGTAGTTCAAAGTGCCCAACCAATTTCGCATTGGAATGAGCAGACATATTTTTATAAATAGTTTTTCGTTATTCAAAATTCGTCATTATCAAAAAACAAAACAAAGTGTACTTTAAAAATCCTACCTGCCGTTTTATAGTGTAAATTCCGTGTACAGTATAAATAAAAAACTTGCAATATCATTATATGAAATTTGTTATCCGTATTTTCTTAAACGAAGTTAATACAGTCCTTACTTTCAATGCGGACGATTTTCGCGAGAATAGCGTCCGTATTGGGGTGAATTGCCATAAAGTGTCAATTTTTGACTTTTTTGGGGATATTCCAAAAAGTGTCCGTATTGTAAGGAATGGGCTGTATTGAGCGCGTCCGTATTGAGAGTACGGACTGTAACCCTTAATAATTTTTCCTCTCAAACTCACTTTTTCAGACACTTCGGTCTACTACTGTGATTTTATCTAACCAAGGTATGATTTTTTTCACTTTAAGTGGAATAATATTTAAAAGTCACAAGATATTAGGAAAATCAGATCATAATGCGGTTATGGACTGTAATTAAAAACCCAATTTTACTCATATGTTGAAGAAATTCTTATTATACTTCGTATTATACTTACATAAAGTAATTATACAGTCCTTATTCAATTAGGACCGTTTTTTGCAGCAATTTAAAGTTAAACCCCTAATGAGAGTAAGAACTATACGTGGTGTTTCGGTATACATCGGTGTATCGTACTAGCTCTTATCTTTTAACTTCACTATGTAAATGTTTATGAGACCGCTGGTATACCATGGTACCATGGTTCAAATAGAGAAAACAATAATTCAGTTATAGGGATGAAAAAATTCAATATATTTAAACGAACACTTGTATAAATGTGCAAAATTATTAAATCAAATAAATTGTAGTTAAAGTCATTATCGAACCATTCATTGAAAACATCCTAATAAGCAGCCTCTTTTCATGTTTCAATTGTAATTAGGTACTATATGGCAATAGTTTTAACTACTGAAATAATTTTTACAGTGATATACCAGTTTTACAGTAATGTGAATATATATTTTTTTATTTGTTAATTTGCGATATCCACTTTTATGCAGTTGGGGAACCATGCGCGGCCATTTTTACCCATTCCATACCATGTGTTGAAATACATATTATTGTACGTAGCGAAGTGGCATTGACCAGGTACTCCATAGTGGTTCATTGATTGCTAAAATACAGTTTTTAACAAAGTGATACAAAATCTGTTTTTGATCAAATAAGAGTCGGTTATAAAACGTGAAACTGATAAGAATATATACACAGGGTGCGCCGTTATGTTTCACAAAAACATTCGAAAAATAGTGAAACATAATGGCCCGATCGGGAAAAAGTGAAACATAACGGCGTAGGGCTTAACATATAAAGATATGTATTAGGGGAAAATATTTTCTCAAAAAAGTGAAACATAACAGCACGCTCGGGAAAAAGTGAAACATAACGGGGTGAAACATAACGGCGCACCCTGTGTAGATGAACCCATAAGCCATAGGATATGGGCTATATGATATAGCCTATATCATATGGCCCATAGGCTATAGCCTAATATGATTGATTTTACTGCCTCCAAATTAACCGTTGGTTATGAGTAATTTAAAATAACTTATAATGTACCTCTTCGTGGACATATCCAGGTAGGCATTTGAACCAACAAACGGTTCCTAGCGGATACCAACCCTTGACACCCTTAACGCCGTCAAAAGGCTCTTGACTGCAGTAAATACCATGTTCCTTATCCCAATTTTTCACACTGTGATTAATATCATCTTCATCCATTGGACTACATCCTTGGTCGTAGTCATCATCGGGTAATGGCTCCACGCAATAAACGTCGATGTCTTCATGGCTATGGCTCCATTTACAGCGTAAATTGGAGGTAGGGGCTGATTATGGGTGCAATTTAATTTTCTTATTTTTTGGTATTTTGAAACGTTAAGGTTTCTATATAATATAGCCAAAATAATAATCCTGGTTTCATATACATTAGATAATTATATTTCGATGTTACTAATGTAGTTTACCAAGAGCCATTTTTATCCTGCAATGTATGTAACGTCTCATTCTATTCTAGTGATAAACTTCACCAATATAGTTCAAATCTCTTCGGGGGCGTGGGTTCGAATCCCACTTCAGTCACCAATATTCTAGTTATAAACTTAACCAATCTAAGTGATCACTAGTCTTTTACTTGTAATATCACTTTGTGTAAATAAGACTTACAACATATAATAAAAAAAGTAAGTAATATAATTTATTTTGAAACGGCCTTCATTTTCCGAATGAAGACCTCATATTTAAGTTGAAGCGCAGCTCAAGATTAGTTGTTTACTATTCGCACACTTGACGTTGGTACAGAATAGTTGGTACTATTTTGGTCATGATTTGGGTCATGATTGATTACACATGAGAGCCGGTCTGCGAAACACCGTATATGTATAGTACATTTTTATTAGACATTTGCACTTTTCGACTATTGTCATTTTTGGACATTTACATTTTTTGGTATAATGAAAAAAAGTCGAACAAATGACAAAGGTAGTTCTTGATCTTGCCAATTTTTGTGTCCAGCAATATTAAGGCGTAAGCAAGAAAAAAGAAGAAAACGACTCGAAAATTGGCAAAAACAATATTGGGGGGTATTTTTGAGGAGAAAGACGAAAAAAAAAACGAAATAAATGTCGAATAGTAACCAGTAAAACTCTCCTTTCAAACGAGACTCTCCATATCATTATACAAACTATGACACCCCACCTATATGTTCAGTCGCTGGAAAAGAGCCCGAATAAACCCCACCATCAACATAGTCACATTGGCACGATGGCTGACTTTCTGTGCGAATTGCTCTGCCATCTGGACAGTCGATTTCCCGACAATATGAACCCATTGGCCAATAGGCATCCTCAGAAACATCATTTGGTCCATCAGNCCAGCGATCACGCCTACGCCCTGCGCAGTTAACCGCCAGTTTGCAGTTAACCGCCATTTGGAATTTTCACATAAATGGGAATTTTTCATAAATTTTTGGTAATTTTGGTGAAATATTGAGCTGGAGTGATCAATTTTACAAATTTATTTCAATAATCTATGCCTTTTTTATACAAAGTTTTCGTCAATTTACTTTGTTAGGTTAGTTCAAAAACAAAATTGTTTTTTTATTCCATACAAACCCTTTGTTAATAACGGCCATGCCTTAAAAATGCTATACTGACGTTCTATAAAAAAGAAAAGAACACATTTTCGAAAATAAAATTTAGTTTCAATTTCCGGTTTTTGATTATTTTTCAAATTAAAACTTGCAAAAACTTTTGTTTCTATTTATTTAATTCAAATATTTTAATTTAAAATTTTTCATATCATGCTAATTTTTAAATTTGAAATTATGACTCATCCTTTTTGGTTTTTTCCCAAATTGTGCAATTTTCATTGGTAAAAACCGCTATTTTCCGTTAACCGCCACTTTGACACTTTCACCCTTATTTGCAGTTAACCGCCACTTTTTCCAAGTAAATCGCCTACGCACTGCGCAGTTAACCGCCACTTTTGCAGTTAACCGCCAGTTGAGGACGCCGCGAAGGGTGGCGGTTAACTGCGCACCCTGTGTAACAAAATTCTGTTATGTTACGACTTTTTGGGATTGAATGGACTTCGGTCTCCGCCCACGCCCTACGCCGTTATGTTACCAATCGCCTACGCCATACCTCATTATATAACCAAAATTCCATTATGTTACCAGTCTTCGCATTGAATTGTGGTAATATGAAGGCGCAAGTGGTGTATATAATATAATTTATAAAAAAACACATTTTTGTACAAATTATAGGGATCCACCCTAACTCATTTAACCCCGACCTTCCACAATTTGTTTTTTTGCATTTAATTTGAGTCGACTTTTGCCACGACTTTCCTTTCGCCGAAAATGAATTGAGCCACAAACATTTAACATCACAGTGGCAAACGACCGTCATGGAATTTAAGTCAACTGGTCGCCAATCTCGCATGCAGGATAATGTACAAACACTTCCGGGATTGTTGCCGTCGGTACAGTCCATTTCCCCACTAATACCAAACTTTGAATTTGAAAAATCTTTATCCGCACAGTTCATACGATTTGGATGAGCGCCGGAAATTTTGAAACATTTTGCATTTAATCCGTCTTTGCCAAAAGGCTCATCGCTCATTGTTCCATATAAAACGTTTCCTCTTTATTGACGTCAGAAATTGTCGAATTCAGTAAAATGCATTACTAGACTGTTACTTTAGTCTTTTTTGTAGCAAAATTCACTTGGTGTCCCAATCTATTAGCCATATATAAAGTCTTATCGCTATATTTTCAGGGGATTGGAAAACAGTGTGGATTTCGCTCTAAAAAGACTTAAGTAACTATTTAATAAAAGTGCCAGAGCTTTTCGTCCAAAACATCTTTCGTCCAAAACATTTTTCGTCCAAGACATTTTTTGTCCAAAACTTTTTTCGTCCAAAACATTGTTCGTCCAAGACATTTTTCGTCCAAAACAATTTTCGTCCGAAAATTTTTTTTCACAAAAAATCGTTTGGAAATGTCTTTTCGAAAAATTATTTTGGACGAAAAATGTTTGGACGAATAATTTTTTGACAAACAATACCATTAGACGAAAAGTCACAAAAGCGAAAAGCTCTGGCACCTTTAATAAACACACACAATTCCGATTAACAAGTTAAGGTCCCGAGTTATATTATCTGATGCCATAACTTTTTTCAGTGACCGAAGTTGGAGAATTCATGTATTCCCAATTATTTCCGCCCTTAATAATTCCCACTTTGAGTGTTTTTTCAACACCCGATCGCACGGAAGAGCTAGAAGTGCCGGGTCGATAGCCATCGGAGCAATGCATGGTACACACGGCTCCCCATCGGCATGGACCCAAACTGCCTAGGACGCTCAGAAACAAGAAGAAAATGCCTGAGGGCAGAAAAATTGAAAAAGTGCTCAAAACGCCACTCTAAACCACCCAAATTTATTAAACCAAAGATAGCTAAACGGGAAAACGTAACTTTTTTATTAGTGGGCGNCGCCCACTAATAAAAAAGTTACGTTTTCCCGTTTAGCTATCTTTGGTTTAATAAATTTGGGTGGTTTAGAGTGGCGTTTTGAGCACTTTTTCAATTTTTCTGCCCTCAGGCATTTTCTTCTTGTTTCTGAGCGTCCTAGGCAGTTTGGGTCGGGCCGCTCCCCATCGAACAGTCCATGATCCATCCGGCTCAACCGTATAATCATCGCCTTCTGTTCCACAGTCTATGTGTGAAAATTTGGGATCTGAATGGGTTGGCTGATGTGTGGATTTGCTTTTATGTCAAAAATGATGTTCGGAGTCATTTTAATAATTCAAATAAAAAATACTGTGGATACAAGCTAAAAGCGCCGCACCAATATTCAATAAAATCCAACGGAATATAAATAAAAATATACACAGGACGCGCCGTGAATCGACCAAAATCCCATTGACCGGCCACTTTTGAGCATAATTTTTTCAGAGATTATGAAACGACCACGTATTGAGCCGTTAACCGGCCAGTTTTTGAAAATTTTTATTTGCCGCACAGTGCTCCTGGAAATCGAAAAATCTAAACCGACCAAAAAAACCGGCGTGTCGAACTTACCCGGATTCTTTTTTTAATGGTCAAAATTGGTCCTCTGGAAGCCGGAATCTGTTATGGTTCTCCAGGAGCACTGTGTGCCGGTTATTAATTTCTAGTCGCCGATTGAACGGCGCATCCTGTGTTTTTAATCAAAATACGCGCAACTTGATCCGCAAAAGCATCTGAACAACAGAACAAAAACACCTCTAACACACATTATGCGTACATGTACTTTAAATATTGAGCTAGTAAAAAGTCTTTTTCAAAAAGATTACACTACGATTTTACAGTCCTTTTGTAGTCCTTTTTCGCATTGGAGAGCGTGTCGCTTTCAGAATTGCTTCACTTTACTTTTTTTATCTATTCACAAATATTTGCAAATCGTTTTCTTGATGGAAGAGGTCATCTCGAATGGTTTATAACATTTCTCACCACATGCATGTTCCGTATCGTCAACAATTGACGTGTCATTGGCGCAATAATCCTTGCCCGGTAGCCCAAACCCAGTGTTTTTACATGGCAAAAACCTTTTCCGCGTTCCACCACACGTAGCACTACATTCCGTAAATTCCCAATGTGTTGTTTCCCGACATCTATTTGGACAATTTATCATTCCGGCCCACTCCGATTCACCGCCATGAGGGCACTTTGCGGAGCCCAGTGCTGATTTTGGGATACATTCTCGTGTTCGGGTTACAACGCTACCAGGGTTCGCAACTTTATTATTTGTTTATGTCAGTGGCTTTTTAAGCATACAAAAATATCTAATTTTCAATCACTTCAACCGGCATGATTCACTAAAAATTCGAATCGCTGTTACCCATTTTTTGCGCTAAAATTATCGACCATTTGACCTGGATGGTCGCAGATGGTCGATGGTCGCTGAGCGGATGTCGATGGTCGACCATCCGCCGGCCATCGTCGACCCATCTGGTTACAACTTTAAAATCATTTATTTTACAAATATAGTTTCGTATTGACATACTGACATTCATCTGTAGTAAAACATGAATAATTGTGTCTTATTTCGAACCCTAGCCATCATAGCTCTTCATGCTGCATTCGGCACCGTCCGGT
>SCLG01000043.1:653237-671596 GCA_004367875.1 Oikopleura albicans
TTTCCGCCTACGCCCTACCCACGTAAGTTAACAAAATGCACGTAAGTTAACAAAATGCACGTGAGTTAACAAAATGCACGTAAGTTAACACCTTTTTTTCCAAGAGTTTTGTTAACTTACGTAGGTAGGTGGTGTAGAAAGTTGTAAAATATTGTCTGTGAATCATAGACCGTACTGTAATTCACAATTTGAATTGGCCCAGTTTCGGGTTGTCAGTTTTCGATTATTGATGCAGAATTTGAAAAACGGCTCACGCATACATTTACATCAGTCCGTTTATGTGAACCGACCGTATTTCTCATGAATTCTTACATATCTGCTTCCAAATTTTAAATACATCCGGCTGCGCCTGACTAACATTTCATTCGAAATAAATACAAAAAATTTTTATAACTTCAACGATTTGGCCAGTCTCTCGCCGACTGGATGAAACCGTCAACGGCCATCACCGTCAATGGGGGCTTTGGTCGTTTTGTAGCTTTCACCCTGTCATTTACAAACCTTTGACATAACAAATGCGTTTTTTTCTGCTGACTTTATAAAAAGAGTGACAATAGCTTGAGAGTCTGTAACATAATCAGCGTCAGAATCGTATTGCGATGGATTAATTTTCCTTTTAAGCCAGAATCTAAATTAAATCCCTTGGTCACCTCTAAAAAGCCTCTCTTACATCAGCACCGGCAATTTATTGATTGACTGCAATTAGCTTATTTCCCCATTTACTTCTAAAAAAACATAAAAATCATTAGAAACGTCAAAAAGGTGATTTACTGGGGACAATTTGAATAATTGACGCACTTTTAAATTTATATGGACCATGAGGAAACCAAAGGGATTAAATTTTTTTGTTGGGGGATTAAGCGTACAAAAAAGCTATTTAATAAACTTAGGTTTTATTATCTAAAAACTTAACTGACAAGTTTTTTTTTGTCACCCAGACTTTTACGTTATAAAAATGGAATCGAAATTATGGAAATCCACAGAAACATCTCCGATTTTTCTTTAATTTTTGCCGGATTTTGATAAAATGGAAAAATGGGTGTGGCATGTAGACTGTCATTTAAAAGCGTAGCAAGTTAACCGCGAGACTCAGAAGGGTCGCGGCGTAATCCGAACGGGTCCATCAGTCCAAATTTGGACTGAAAGCTAATGTCAAGCAAAAAAAAGTATTAGTTCCGTTTTATATTTTTTCTCATAAAATTTTAACTAGACTCGTGTTTTAGCCATTTTCCATTAAGCCCGATTTACTATCATTTTTGGTCCGTTTAGGGCGTTAAGTTCAAATTTGTACTAATGAAACCCTTGGCGTCAAGGCTGGCTGCGTTTTTTCCATTTTTTAAACCTCAGCAAATAAACCTTGTCGGCAACTTGCTATCAAAGCACAAAAATGATTCGTATTAATTTTGTAGTTTATTAAAACCATTTTTTCTCGTACCATTAGATTTTTAATTTGTATGTTGTTAGAAGTTACTGATTTATATAACCTGGAATGATTGCATGCGATACAAATGAGGCAAATTAGCCATAAAACCTGAAAAAACATGGTAAATTTCATATATTTTTTCGGAAAAAAAAGCTGAATAAAACAGCACATGCCAGAATTCTCATAAAAAAGATCTGTATAACAGGACGAACGAGGATATGTGGCCACATGTGGGGAATTTTCTATAATTTTTCAAAATAAAAATCCCCGCTCGAGCGATTATCTAGCACCTTGCGAGGTTACCTAACCAACAGGTATCTAGCAAGTATTTTTTCATATTTTCCCGCTATGCCACCTACGCACTGTGCTGTTTTCCGGCAAAATTATATAAAAAAACTCACTAAATCGGTATCAAGCTGTTTATGTTATTGTGTTTTTGCGCGCAAAATTTACCATTTCACATGCACGCAAAATATTCTGTCCTACATCAATAGGAGCATTTAGTTTTTAGAGATTTTCTGTCCCAAATCAATTTCGCCCGCATTTTGAAAATTTATGTGAAACGGAAAATTTTGCGCGCACAAAGGCGCGTGAGATTGATGTACTCCTAATCTAGTAGGTAAATAAATTATACAATACATGTACTGTAGTAAACCAATTAATAAACCTCTTTTAATTAGCAATTCTGTGGTCCATTGTTATCAAGATTGTGCAATAATGAAATAACCCTTTGGCAATTGATTCATTTATGTAACTTTCAAATCCCAAAGCGATGCCCCAAAAAAGCAAAGAAAAAAAAAATAATTGTATAAAATCTTGATAAGGTTGTAATGGTGTCTTATGGCAGGTGAATGTCATAGTGCACTGCCCGTTCAAATGATTCTAAGATGCAAGTTCGACTGACCGTCATTCATTTTAAATTAATATAAGGCCGTCGGGGATTCGTTAAATGAATCACGTAGTAAACAATTTTATCATACACCGCCTGCGCAATTATCAGGCAGTTTCACTGAAAAAACAACTGTCGGATAACTGCGCAGTCCTTAGAATATAAAAGTAGATGGTTCTGAAACGCCTTCGAAAAACAAACGGACACATAAACTGCACAGACGGTATACACCGGGTGCGCCGTTATCTGGCCGACATTTTTGTCGAAAAGACATTTTCTTACGTTATTATGGCCAAATAACGGCGCAGGGCGTACTGTCGGGAAAATTTTCGGTCAAAAACGGCCAGATAAGAGCACGAGCGGGGTATTGCGCAATACCCAATTGTTATTATCCAATGACATAGGGGCCAGATAACAGCATGAGCGGGGAATTGCGCAATACCCTATTGTTATTATCCAAGAAGGGACCGGCCAAATAACAGCACGAACCTTTTTTTGTGATGTCTTATAATTTGGTGCCTAGGACTTTCGACTATGTTACTATGTAGATGTGTGACATACCGTATGTCAAGGTTTATTCACTGTTATTCTCAACAAATAAAGTCGGATGTAATAAATTCAAACGTATGCCGGAAACTAAACTGGCGTGATTTTTTTGAACCAATTACTTCGATTGCATTACGATATTCAATTACATTCAATTATCTAGTGAGCACTGACTGGTATGAACCTGAAATTTTGTTATGCGAAATTATTTATTAAAACCTAAATCAAATGCCAATTGTGCTTTTACGAACTCACTTTAGCCAAAATCGGGCCAAACTAAGTTTTGTAAAAAAAAACCCATTTGCATTTAGGCAATTTTAACTTTTAGTGTTCGCTAAAGTGGTTAAGTGATGTAAAGTTGTCTGAACTCTCAAGGGCCACGGCAAAAGCACTAGTTAAAGAGATTTTTTTTAATCGGTTTGTAAAGATAACGGCCCGGTGTAACTGGTTCAGTCGGACACAACCTAACCATTTGCGATAACACCATTTGGGATTTAAGGAAGTTTGCATTTGAAATAACACATTTTTGAGAAAAAAGTGTTATCTCAAATGGTTAACACCTACCTGCTTAAAGTTAACTCAAAACTTGAACATAAAACTGTCATTTTGAGCGGACCTGTTACGTAAAGCGGGTAATGCGTAGGCGGGAAAATGGATTGTTACCTTAAACAGTTAGGTGTTGTAGTTTATTTTGTTTGAGCCGAATAGCCAGATGTACTAAAATGCGTCCGGAGGTTAATATTTAAAATTACTTTGAGCGAATAAATTACTGCACGAAAGTTTTCTTCTGAGTACCAATTAAATAATCAAAAACATCATTTTCGTGTGATCAAAACATAGAATATTTTTTTTTACTTTTTTTTTGAGAAAGAAAAAATAGAAATGGAAATAACGGATAAATATAATTTTGTTTATTTTGGATTTTATCTGTATGGTCTTGGTGGATTAATGAAAAAGGCTTATAAATATGTTCAAAAGATTAATATACATTAGAAATTAGAACGATATACAGGGGATGTGCTCTAATGGTTCACAAAAAAAAATCTACAACTCGGACCATTAATCACTAGACCGCAGTGCTAGACCGTAGTGCTTTCAAATCCAGGGGATGTCCTCCGAGAAAATTTGACATTGAACGGTGAAACATTGGAGCGCACCCGGTGTACAAAAATGAAAATTACAAAGTAAAAACTCTTAATTTTTTCAAAAACTTTGAAAAACTTGTTTACCATAATTTTATAGCCTTTTATACAACCATGGAACTTCTACATAACGCCAGAGAATTACTGGAATAATAAATTATCAGTTAACGTAACGCTAACGAGCAATGGAACCGACTTTCATCAGAATTGGATGCAAAGTTTTTGGCAAAATTTTCTTTCAATTTTATGCACTGGGATAGTCTTCATAATGTCTCTGTTAATGCAATGTAGGCCAAAATCTTGGACAAAAGAATGTATGATAACAGGTATATAAAAATTGCACCACCAAACCATTTGAAATAGCATTTTTTTTTCTAAATGGTCTTATTTCAAATAGGTAGGTGGTGCAAACGACATTTTCAAATAAAACTTTAAAAAAAAAATTTCTTTTCTCTGAGGGGGGAGGATTTTTTGGGAACCCTTAGGGCGAAAATATGTGTAAATAAACACGCACTTAAAAAATCACACAAATTCGCAATAATTCAAAAAAAAAACTGGTAAAGCGAAGTTGAAAAGCTCGTCAAACTACGTCGATCTGCCTATTCAGAAATTGATTTGGGCCATCAGGGCCCCCTAGAGAGCTGTTTGAAATCTCCAACCTACGCAAAATAGCACCTTCAATCTAATTTTCTCGAAAAGTTGAGGAGGCCAGCAATACCCGTTTTGCCCTACGGGGCCTCCATATGCCTTAAATCGACGAAAAAAACAAGTTGCGTGTCTATATACACGCACTTCCCCTGGGAGTTATCATGAAGTTTCTATGTTTTTAACGAACCTTCCTAGTTGGTATGGCAGCATCCGTTTTGTTTTTCATTGCCACGGCCGTTATGGGCGTATTCGACAGTCAAGAATGGGTTGACGTTTTCTTCTGGGTAAATCTCGCCGTTGCAACAACCTTATGCGCATTTACTGCCGTTGTTCAAAATATGGGAATGGCAATGGCTGGAGCGCTCGGAGATAAATATGTGCAAGGAATCGCGTTTTCTCTGAAAAGCTAACAAAAAAAGTTTTTTCAATGCTAGAGTGTCTGCGGTAAAATTCAGTTTCGCTAAAAAGAATGTATTTTAACGTTACGTTTGGTTAGGAAATTTCATGTACAGTCAGGGGTTTCTCGATGTGCATGTCTCTGTTGATGTGCGTTTTTTCACAAAATTGGTAAATACATCTCGATGTGCAGTTTTACACCATGTTTTTATCCGTCTTTACCTCTCGATGTGCACTTTTTCTAGATGTTTCAAAAATGTTCACTTTTTAATATTTTTGCTCACAAAGTTTCAATTTTAAGACGATGAGTAAAACTATTTGTTTTATGATGGCAGACACCCTACATATTTTTTATTGGAAGACAAGAACTGAAAAACGCATATTTTAGCACTTTGTTCGGGCCAGGGCTTTGCTGGAATTTTTGCAGCTCTTGCATATATTATTAACTTGGCAGCTGCGGGCAGCCCTTCGACTGCGGGAGTGTCCTTTTTCTGTACAGCAGCCATGGTTGGATTTCTTGCCCTTATTAACCACTTGTTGGTAATTCATAATGATTTTTATCAATCCAAGAAAGAGTTCAAAGTCAAATGTGTTTTTGGAAAATGTCACTACAGTATAGTGATACGTTTTAACGCCGATAGCCCTATCGGCGATAGGCTTAGCCCTATCATAGGGCAGATAGGACCAAAATAAATTCAACTGTTAATACATTGCTCCCCTTCTTAAGTACCGCACTCGAACCGCCGAAAACTCGGCACTGAAAGACGGGTCGGCACTTAAGAGGAGGTTTGCTTTGGAAGGCCATTTTTCGGAAATATAAAGCAACACTTTATAATAAGTCGATATATAGGGCCCCAGAACCTGATTATTATACTCAAATTTGAGTTCATTTTATGCATTTTTAACTAATAATTTTCAACATCCTCATCAATGCTGTCTAAAACATTTATGTAGACAAAAAAAATATTAAATTTTGAACTACACTTCTAAGGTCAATTACATTGAAGAAAATATACCGTCAATTGATATTTCACAACCATTGATTACGGAATCCGATAGTATTGAATCTGAAGAAAAGGTCTTATGTACATCGGAAATTATCTCTCGCTGTGCACCAGACATTTATTCCGTTTTCGTGACAATTATGAGTAAGTTATATCGTTATGTATACAATTTCAACCTAACGCGCTTGAAACATATTCGCATTTGATTTGTTTATCCGATATAGATCGTTATTCCAAAATTGTCCTTTAAAATAAAGCAGCGTAGAATCTCGCATAAAATAATTTCTCCAAGTTTATGCTGGGACATTCCCCATTCTGCTACGCAGTGTTTTACATGGATTTCCGTCGTTTTTTTCGTTCGTATTTTCTAGATAGCCAAAATCGAGTATCGCCAAACTCGAATATCGCCATCTAGAAAATGCGGGAGAAAAGACGGCGAAAATTCATGTTAAACGCCGAGTAGTTACGTTATCCGCGCGCACTTTTTAGGCGATACTTTTTTTTTTGCATTAAACCAAAATACAAATAGCAGCAATAAGCAGCTTCCAAATGAATTTTTGGCGAAAAACTTTCTCTGCGAGATGCCGCGGTGCTTTATGATGAGGATCAGTGGCATCAACAATTATAATCTAGTTACATATGATATGTAATATATCCTTATATATATGTATGTATATATGTATTTTTCTAGTTACGCTGTCAGTGTTCCCGGGTGTTACCGCTTCGGTCCGATCTACTTCGCGAAATGATGAGTTTCAAAAATTGTGGTTTGTTCCTGTATGTACGTTTCTCATCTTTAATGTTGGCGATACTTTGGGCCGCTTTCTGACCGGTTTAATTCAAATACCAAATCGCCAATCCGTTATTCAGGCAGCAGATAAATTAATAATCGTTTTTTTATTTATGCTTAGAATTGGACACGAAAAATTCCTAAAATGTGACTGTTGTGTTCAAAACGCTGTTTTCTTGGACTGATAAGGATATGTTGTCAACAGAATTCAACTCCTATCTATGTAAGACCATTAGGGAGGGAAATTAACAGAGTTTAATGTCTAGTTTTTCTGATTATATATAATAATGTATTAATAAAAGGACCAATTAAAGACGTTTTAACTCTACTTAGCCGACGCTGCGACATAACCAATTAGCCAAACGGCCTATAAAGGCCGTTCACAGAAATAATTCTCACGGAAAAATTTACTTAACGATTGACAAATTTTATTTGTTAGTTGCGACGTCTGATTCCTTATCTATAAAAATGAAAAAAAACTCAACATACAAATATTTTTTATTAACCGCTAAGACAACCAATGTGCTTAAGAGTCGAAAATGCAATTCACGCCTAAAGAGATGCCTGACCATTTATAGTCTATTCGGCTAAGAAGGGTAAAAAAAGGCAAAAAGAGAAAATTTGTAGAAAATATGTAATTTCGTTTTCTTAACTTAAAAAAAAAATTTTCCAAATTTTTTTTTTTCGTTTACCTGTAACAGCGGACGAAAATCAAAAACATATTGACCTTTGCTTTTGCTTTCATGTCGAGATTTCGCCTAACTAGAATTTAAAATAACCTCGAATATTTATTGAATTAACGTAGATTTGCTGAAAAAATCCAAAACTGTTTTCCTTTTAAAAAAATCTTGATCCATTTGGCTATTATTTACGATTCAATCGAACTGCCTATTTATAGTCTGTTTGGCTAAGGAGAGTTAACAAAATATAGTTAGCTAGTCAGCTATTTTTAGTGCCGCCACTTGGGGTATAAGGTACATTCCTTGTGCAGTTATCCGGTGAAAAAAAAATTGCCAGTTAACTGCGCAAGGCGAAGGCAAAGGGTTTATCACTGCTAAAGATCTATTTCTGGGCCTCCGTTCGAGTAATTTTTGTGGTTTTATTCCCGCTATGTAACATTCCGCGAAGCGCTGAGTCATCAATTCCAACCTTGATAACGCAAGACTGGCTTTATGCTTTATTGATCCTCGCCTTTAGGTAAGTTTCTTATCATTGAATTGGCATAAGTTAATCTCGTAAAATCGAACGTTCTTTTAAGTCAGGTTGTCATTAGGGTGTACTCACATTTAAGTTCCTAATTATTCGAAAACAAGATGAACTTTCTAGTAAAAAACATAAGTTATCATTGTGGGGAAAAAGTAAGGACATGTCATTTTAAAATGGCTTATATTTTACAATCTAAGCTACCGTGTGAGTTTCATGAAAATCGGCTGCGGGTTTCTAGAATTGACCAGTTTTCCATTTAATTTTCTCCCCACTTTATCAATACGGCATCATGCAATGAAAAAGAAACTTGGTCTATTCTAGAAACGCGCAGCCGATTTCCATGAAACCCACACGTTAGTAGCTTAAACCAAAATATAAACCGACTTTGCCGAGCTTTTATCTAAGCAAACTTCGATAGATTACAATTATACATATTTGATAATATACAGTACATTGTCTGACAATGAGACAATGAGAAGAAGCTTGTTAGACAAGTAATAAAGAAAAGAACAGCAAAAATACGAATTACATAGGGTGCGCCGTTATGTGTCACAAAAATAGTGAAACATAATGGTGCGAGCGGGAAAAAGTGATACATAACGGCGCGTCGCGTCGTAGGGCTAAACATATAAAGATATGCATTAGGGGAAAGTATGTTTTCAAAAAAGTGAAATATAACATCAATGGCGAGAAAGAGTAAAAAATTAAGGGGACGAAACATATCGGCGCACCTTGTGTAATTAATTGTTGATATTTTTCCAAAGTCAGGTGAATATTGTCTTAAAAACCATGATTTCCGCTCAATACACCGTTATTTTCATCTAGGGGTTAAATCATTTTTTTCTATTTAGATCTACGAGATCAGCATAAAACAATCTCTATTTAATTTACTTAATCCGGAATTTTCACCTGTGAGAAAATTACAAAAATTATCGGAAAATTACTCTTGTTGCTTTGGTCGCCCTAATTAATATTTAGTGTATCAAATGGATACTTGACAACGTTAGCGTTTCAATATGCGCCCGGAAGAATTGAAAATGTTGAGTCAAAAGCAAAGGCGGAAGAACTTGTATTTATTGGATTGACGTCCGGTTTAATCATTGGTTCAGCATTATCCTTTGGGGTAAAAGCTGTTACCTTGTATGCATAATCTTTCTAGCTTGTATAATAATATTTAATAAAAATACTTAAAGTTTCTACCTAACTGGCGTGATAGTAATCAAATTTCTGATGAAAAGACGTTGTACAAGTATTGTAAGGTAACTACTGAGTGTTTCGGATGAACTTTCAGCGTCTTCTGTTCGTAGTTCTAGACTTTAACCAGCACGGAATTTTTTTAAAATCTAGCAGGTTTTTTACATACTTTTCCCCAATTCCGCCTACGCCCTGCGCAATTATCCCTACATTTCTTCTACTATACATATTTCTAGTATACATAGGATCGCTCACGCGAACTTTCACCCGAATTTAGAAGTACCTAAAATTGCGTGTTTTTTTTGGTATAAAGGGTAAACGACCACGGCGCATATTTTGGTGAACCTTAGAAGTGGCTATCACCAACCGGTTAGAAATTAACCGCAAAAAAGTCATAAAAATCAAGTTTTTTTGCTGTGTTACATTACCCCTAGCCCCCCCTAAGGATCTTTTAGCACCAAATCATTTCCATATTTTGAGCTATAAACCTGTAAAATAAAAAATTCGGGACGAAACCGGAAAATGGTAAACCACGCGGTTGAAAATTGATATGATTTGAAAATCACCGATATTGGTGCTATATTTCGTGAAAGTTGTGTCCATGTGAGCGACCCTAAGTATACATATTTCGCATATGAGATCTTGAAAACTAAAAATTCAAAAAAATTATGCAACTAAATAGGATTTTTTAATTATTAATCATGCTTGAAGGAAACACTTGATAGACAGTGAATTTTTGAACGTTTAATCAATGTTGTGATTGAAGATAGAGATGGGTTGTGTACATATAATAGATTTGTTTCATGTTTAAAAGGTGCATTTTCATCGAAATACACGAATTACAGTTTTGTGATATTCAGTTTTGGTTTTGGGTCAACCTTTAATATCACACAAAATATTTTGGATCATTGCGTTTGGATCATTTTTTCTTTTCTTTGGTATGTTTCAATTTATTCTTCTTCTTCGTACATGAAACTCGCGAACATATTCGCCATCATGTTGGCATCATTCAGCATTTCATTTGATTCCTCTACTTCATTATCAATACAAACGATACGATGGCAGGAACTTCCCACACAATATCGGGGTGATGTGCAGTCAGCCGGTTTGTTGAATTGACGGTAGTTTTCTTTACTGCCAACGTATTTTATAAAGGGTCCGTATAGTCGAATATTGGCCATATAAATTATGAAACAAAATGTAACGTTTTGTATTGTAATTTATCATAACGTTATACAATGTAACGTAAAAAATGTGAACTCGCGAAATTGTTTGAACTCGCGAAAATTTAGGTCTTGAGTTTGGATTCGAAATTTTTGATGCCATAAAAATGAAAACTCGCGGTTCAGCCGCCGTATTTTGCTTGATGAAAATTTCATTATGAAATATGCAAGAAAAATTGTATCGCAGTGATTTTTAAACGCGAAAAAGTAAATAGTGTTACCACTTTTCGGTAACGTTGCTTGACAGCGCGTCTGAGGCCTATGTGGCCTGTCATTGGTCCTTTTCTGAACTATTTCCTTCTTTGAGCTTTAGAATTCAGAGCATTCCATTCTTCATTGAGCTATAAAAAGGACCAATGACAGGCCACATAGGCCTCAGACGCGTTGTCAAGCAACGTTACCAAAAAGTAGTAACATTATTTATTTTTTTCGCGTTTGAAAATCACTGAGATATAGCTAAAACCTAGCTCAAGATAATTTCACAGCGGTAAATTTATGTTATTTCTGGCGTCACCCACAAGTACTAAATTCTATAAAGCCCGCATCGAGTGTATATATTGAACGTGAAGGATTATGAACATCTCTGACAAAAAAATATGTAATTGGGTTAACTCTCGAAACCGCAGAGGCAAGCCCCGTTGCGTAACCGCGATAGAGAGTTATCTTGAAGTGAGCTGAATAAATGGAACATGACTGCAGCTAGTTTAACCACTCAATCATAATACGAAACGGGCCGTCATGTCAAATTAGCCTTTTTTCTAGAAGCAATATTGCTGCGCCTTATTTGCACATTCTTATGTGTAGTATCAAAGACTAGTTCAGCTTCAGTTTTTTTTTTCTGTTTTCACGTTTTTTACTGCGTCTAAACATATTGCGGTCTTATTCGTATCGATTATCTATAAAATCGTTTCCTGCAGACCATTCGGAGTCCTTCTTCAAGGGAAGCCAGTTCCCCACCTTCGTCCATAAAGGCGGTACCAGATTCACACTAAAATTGGTAGTTTATAACTTGTGACTAGTTTTTGTCTGACAAATAATATTAATTTTGGACAAAACAACTTCATATTAACGCATCTTTTTGAAATTACAAATTTTGCAAGAAAATAAGTTATATCTCATAGGACTCGGTCCCGCACAGTTAAGATCTTGTTTGAGAATACTGTATTTAATTATTGTTGGCCTATAGCCTATAGCCTATATATAATAAATAGGCCCTATAGCCTATAGGCTATAGGCTATAGGGCCTATTTATTTAAAATTGTTTTATTTAAAATTGTTTTGGCCATATTTTTGAGGCTCTACAGTAGAGCTCAAAAAGTTAGTAAAAAAAAGTGTAAGAGTGAAATTCATAAACAGTCTGAGGCGAACTCTAGAATTTTTCGAAGGTCAGTTTTATTTTGACCTTCGAAAAATTCTAGAGCCCTCTACAGACATTTTATGAATTTCACTTTTACACTTTTTTTACTAACTTTTTGAGTTCCATAATATGGCCAAAATAATTTTCAGATAAATAGGCCCTGTAGGCACACAATAATTAAATACAGTATGCTCAGCGACAAAAGATCTTAACTGTCCGCGACCGGGTCCTATGAGATATAACGAGTACTAAAATGTTTGATATAGCAATTTAGTTTTTTTTTGAAAAATTTAACAAAACATAATTCCTCCGTACGTCTCATTACTATGTTTTATGGTATAATCGTGTAGCATTGATTTCAGCACATGACATGCATTTACTTCTATGAATTTAATTTATAAGAAACAATTATTACCGTTATCTGGCATGTATAAGCCAATTCCATTTCGGAAACAGCTTCTTCAACAATCATATCGTAGTTACTGCAAACGCCATCGACAATTCGAGTTCCTTCCGGAGAACTAAATTTTTTTTTTATAAACCAGTTTCAGATATGAATGAGACTTTTCAGAATTTTGCGCACGGAAAAAAATACAATTCTCTGAAACTCACATATATGATGCAGTTTGATGCGTAGATTACATTAGTAAAATAAAAAATTTGAAAGAGGAGACACGTTTTGGCGCTAGAGAGCATTTTCGAGGCCAAAAAGTACCTTCACTGTGAAAAGTCTCAATATCCTTTCGCGTCATTTATACCATATAATATGATAAGTTATACATTGTATATACATTGTATATATATGCTAAGTTATACATTGTATATACATTGTATATATATGATAAGTTATACATTGTATACTTATTTTCTCAAATTTACGAAATCAAAAATTGCGTATTTTTTCGATACAATATTTCGACGTATTCTTCAAAACGACTTGCCAGTCTGACATGTTTTGAACTTATGTTAGATTAGATATTCATTTTTTGAAAATGAAATTGCTTACTTGTCGGCGACCCAGTTTTTCATTCCTGCGTGATCTGTTGAAAATCGCTGCCCACGGACTCGTTCGACTGGATCTTCGCCCTCGCCTTCTTCGCCCTCTTCCTCTTCTTCGCCTTCTTCTCTTCCTGTAATTGACTTGTCATTTTGAAGCGATTTCCAACATGGGTTTTTGGCCAACTCGTCCTTTGTTTCTAGTGTTTTCTCATGATTCTCAGTCTGCTGTTGTCCAAGCATGAGACCCATTCCCCAGTCGCCCATATCGAACCCACGTCGATTTCGCACGCTGAGAGGAAGCGCATCTTTCAATTTTGGGAAAATCATGCTTTCGACGGCTTCGGCCAAAATTTCGCTGCGTGACATGTCGTTAACTGCTGCGCTTCGCTTCTTGCGACTAAAACTATAAAACGCCTCCCACAAGTTTTCCTCGGATGCATAGTCTGGTTCGCCTCCTTCCTCTTCATAAGCTTCATAGCCCCAGCTATTTCCCCAACTGTCACCCCAACTATTTTCCGACGGAATAGTTTCCGACATCCATGAATCACCCCCATTGAGTCCCGCTAGATGTTGCATATTTGCATTGTGATCTCGCCAGCATTGTGAAGTGACCTTATAAATGGGTGAAAGCTAAATGTCGACGTTTCAAAACAAACATATTTTTCAACCTAATTTTTTTTTATCATTTTTACGAATCACTAAACCAGAGTTCCTTTCAATTTTTGTTTAGCAAAACTGGATATTTTTAGACGCCTATTAAAATTCGAATTTCATACGTACTATAAGTAATAGAAATGTTCCTCAAAACTTAATTTCCAAAATCTACTTCTCCCTCAAAAACTGATTTCAAATAGTCATAAAACAAAAAATAAGCCATAACCACCAATTTGTTTTTTCGAAAAAAGTAATTTGACTATTGGACCTATAATTTTCGCTCAAGGTCACCCTATCACGTGATAAATTTTATAGCACATTTTGAGGCAATCAAATTTATCACGTGATAGGGTGAACTTGAGCCAAAACTGGATTAGCTCACAACAATCCACTTTTTAATTTCACGTCAAATGGCCAAATTACTTTTTTCCGAAAACAATTTAGTGGTTATGGCTTTTTGTTCTCTCATAAGGTGTTGAATAAACCAAAACTTGAAACGAAAACCTATTCTAGTTCGTACCCAGCCTTGCACTCTCCACATGTAAAAGCACAGTATTCACTTGCCGAGCGATAAAGCGTCATGCCTGCATATTCAGTGTTTTCTTTTGAGCATTTGCCGTCATCAAACACTTGTTTGCAATACGTAGAAACGGTACTCTTTTGAAATGGAAAAATGGTATTATCTGCTTTGTCGCCGGTCGCAATTGCCGGCAATGTATTGCCACCGTCATTGGCATAATTTGGCCAGATTGAACTGGCAGGGCGGTCGTATTGGAGGAGATAGGCGTCATTGGCCGGTATCTTGTCATAGCAATCCGATTCTTCCGCACAAAAGCCGCAAGTTCGGTCACATTCGTTCTTTGTGAATGCGCCACACTCTTTCTTGCTGGCAGCTTCCAGACAAATAACAAAGTCAATCGTGTCTTTGCATGCATGAGCAACTTTGCCGAGGGCAACTACTCCAGCTAACGCCTGAAGTAAATTTTGTTAAGTTACCGTTGTAACATACGTTTTGTAATTAGCAAGTGAAAAAAATTGTGTTCCACACAAACAATTGCGTGGAGTACTATATATCTGATTCGCCTCTATTGGTCCCTATTATGCATTTTGGGCCCATTAAATTAAAAACCAATTTTGCCAAATTAGAGAACTTCAAATTTTATTAATAATTTGTTAAAAAATTAAACTGTCAAAATGCCTGTGGCGAGCTCTAGAATTTTTATAAAGGTCAGTTTTTTTTAAACTAGACCCGGGTTTCAGCTCTTTTCGATTAAACCCGGTTAACTATCATTTTCGGCGTTTAGTCCAAATTTGGATTGTGTGAGCCCTGGGAGTTAAGTAATCAACTTGTTATTATTAAAAAATAAGTTATACGTTGTTATTTTGATCATTTTTTTGTAATTTTTTATGCATTTAGAGCTTGTTTTCTAAATAATTAGTTATGGACCATAAGTTGTGGTGAATTTTGGAAGAACATTACCGTTTTTGGAAGCATCTCTTTTTACTCGTTCTAGTACTTATTGTACAAAAGAAGAAATAATATCTAAGGCCGTTTAGTGATCAGTTATTGCAATGTTGAGTCTTGGAGGTGCGTAATCCTTCCTTTATAAAGCGCTCCATGGTGACACCATTCGTGACGTCGGGCAGAATTACAGATTAGTCATGATTACTTATAGCAGTGACGTGAGGCAAAATTCGACGAAATGGCGTACTTGTTTACCAAAATAGAAAGTTATTACGAATTCACATTGTTACGAATTCAATTAAATAGTTTTTTTTTTATCTAATTATCAAAATTAAACCATACTTTATATATTTGATTAATAATAACGTTGTCTTGTTATGAAAATAAAGTTATAAAAGTAAAGACAGTCTGCTGTTTAGGGAAATTATTTTGTGTAATATGTTCAATTTTTATGCGCGCAAATATTAAAAAAAGTTCTCGTTTCTGGAAAAACTTTCTAATATGTGAAATTTCAATGATAATTTCTATTACATTTTATATAAAATTTCTATAATAATAATAACCTTCTGTAATTTCACGTAAGTACAATTTTTAGGCCTTATGTCACATAAGTTTTGTGATATACAATCTGTTATCCCATAAAGGACGGTTTTAAAGTTCTCGAAAAAACGTCCGTCACGAGACAAACGTCCGTAAATGGATCAGCGTCTCATAGGGTTATTTTTGGACAAATTTGTGTTAAAATAGATTTCTAAATTTTAAAAGCTTATAAAATAGGTTCTTTTATGGGGTAATAACTTTTTGACACAAGTGTCTGTCATAGGATAAACGTCCGTGCTTTATGGGATTAAGGACTGTAACAGATATCTAAACTAGTGGAAATGCTATAAATTATAGCCTATAAATCATAGGCTATAATTGTTAAAATTTGATTATCTTTAATTTATGCAACTTTATTCACCATAAATTGGATGATAATAATACATCGTCTATTTTTTGCACATTTATCATGCTCGTAAATACGATAAACAACTTAATGTAAGTACATTTCAAGTTTTCTTGCGAAAAACGTTATCATTAACGTTTGGCAAAATGTATTTGGTTTTCCAAGGTCATCTTAATCAAAGACGTTTTAATGATTTTTGTAAATTTTCTTTTTCGTATATGCCCCAGTCGACATGTTCAGATAAGCAAACATTTTTTTTTCAATTTGATTTGTATTAACTCAAAAAGTTAAACAAAACCAATTAAATTTTTGGCCCATTTTCTTGACAGAGGCGAAGTTAGAGATTTTAGCTTCGTGAATATGGACGAGATTTCATTGGAAGAAGATGAAGCATACCCATATTATATATTTTTCATTCTCGGAAATGAATTTTGTGAGCGGTATGCGTATTATGGAATGCGCTCCATTCTTGTAATATTTCTGGTAAATAATATATTATGTTAATTCAAGCAAATTTGCAGTTTGGTATATAATATAATACCGTTATCGGTGTCTCCGTATTTTGGCAAAATACAAGCCCGGTGCTAAATAAAACAATCTAATCTGGTGCATTAAAATGTTGTTTTTCATATAAACTGATAAAAAAACAATCAACACGCAAAGTCATTGGGCCAACATATATATACCGTAATGAACTTTTTTCTCCTAATTTTCGTGGAATAACCTGAACGCGCATTTTCTCATAAAGAGAGAAAAATGACCCAATTTTTTAATACAGCGTTCAATTTTCAAGCTCGTGGTTAACCACTTTCCGATCTCGTCCTAGATCATTTTTATGGTTTGATCACGTGGTTTCAGAAATCATATCAAAAATTAGGGCCGAAGGTGGTCTATGGTCTAAAACTAGAAGATAACGTCTTTTTCTCAGTTTTTCCGGCTTTTAACCGGCTGGTGGTAGACACTTCTAAGAATCCTCATCGGATTCGCCGTTGCGGTTTACCGTATTTATCTTGAAATAAAGCAATTTGAAATACTTTGAAAATTGGGTAAAAATCTCAGGTGGCTTCCTGTGATATAAGTTGGGCTACATAGGTTCGGTGTGACATAGGTTCGGCTTAAAATGTTTGAAACGCCTTAAAAAGTTTGACACTCTTAAAAAGTTATTTCTTCTTAAAAAAAATAATATTTATTTATTTTCAGACTTATTTTCTTGGTTATGACAAAGATACAAGTACGGTTATTTATCATACATTCGCTGCCTTATGTTACTTTTTCCCCCTTATCGGCGGAATTATAGCCGATTCATACTTGGGAAAATTCCGTACAATCTTATATGTGTCAATACTTTATTTTTTCGGTATGGTTCTGATGTCACTTTCGGCAATACCCCAACTGAATGATGGTTTGGATAAGCCTGGAACCATAAATGAAATATTAGCAATGACCGCTCTTATTGTTATTGCGATGGGCACTGGTGGAATAAAACCCTGCGTTTCGGCACTTGGCGGGGATCAATTCAAGGAATGGTTTCCGAGGTGTGACTTAAACTACGAAAATTGAGATAATGTTATTGGTAGGGTGTTTCCCACTCTTAAATAATAAATTGAAGTATATAAATTGAAGTATTCCCCCACGAGCGCAGCGAATTTCAATTACTAAATCAGGGCTCGGCAAAGCCAGGCATATTTCTTGGCGTCGCTTGGCTTTTTATCCGCTCACAAAAATTATCTTAGCAAAATCCAATTACACTTTTTGAGCAAAATAATGTTTTTAGAGCAACAGAAAACATCACAAAGTTGTTAAGATAACTGGTTAGGTGGTGTAGTACACAGGTTAGCCGTTATCTTGCGAATTTGGCCCTCAAAAAGTCACAAGATAAGCGTTTTTCGCAAGATAACTCCTCAGTGCGTAGACGAAAGTCCCAAAAACAATTCAAGGAAAGTCGCAATATAAGCATACGAGTGGCAATGTTTGCAAAAGCACTGCGAACCCTATGTATGAAAAATAATATTAACAATAGAAATCACCGTTAAGGATACGCCCAAGGGTAAAGAACGACTCTCTGCCTTCTTCTCACTTTTTTACGCTTCCATTAATGCCGGATCGTTACTTTCAACGTTTGTTTCGCCCATTTTACGAGAAACCGAATGCTTCAACCGCTCTGACTGCTACTTCATTGCCTTTATTGTACCCGCATGCCTCATGTTTGTTGCCATTATTGCCTTCTTCTGTGGGCGAAACTATTATGTAATCAAAAAGCCATCAGGAAATATTTTTGCACAGTTTTGTAAGGCAACGTGGAACGGCCTTCGAAACCAATGCAAATCAAACGAAAAGAAGGAGCACTTTCTCGATCATTGTGATCCAATCAAATATCCTGCAAAAATTGTTAGCGATTTCAAATATGTGTATCCTGTTATTGTTATGTATTTACCTATTCCGTTTTACAGGGCATTGGCCGAAATGCAAGGTATGTA
>SCLG01000043.1:672283-694350 GCA_004367875.1 Oikopleura albicans
CGATTTGTTCTAACTGCTACTCAGATGAATGGTTGGATGGGTACTGCCATCAAGCTCAAACCCGACCAAATGCAAATTCTCAATCCGATTATGATCTTGCTTTTCCTCCCTATGTTTCAATATGGCGTCTATCCATTAATCGAAAAGTGTGGCTTTAGAATGACGGCACTACGGCGCATGTCCGGCGGTCAATTTTTCACGGCTCTGGCTTTTGTAGTGGCTGGCTTTTTGCAGCTTAAAATTGACTCGGGACTGACCCCGATTCCGGACTTTGGCACTCAAAATTCATTAATGGTCTTAAATGGATATCCGAATAAAGAACTATCCGTCGAAAGTGACTATTGGATGGGAATTGAGGATAACGAAAATAACACAAATTCGTTTCTGCTTGAAGATGAGGTTTGTCTTAATCAAAATTTAATCATCTTGAAAAATAGTCAGCAAAATACGTGGACATTTAACTCCCAAGGGGAAGTGCGTGTAAATAGACACACAACTTGTTTTTTCGTCGATTTAAGGCATATGGAGGCCCCGTAAGGCAAAACGGGTATTGGTGACCCCCCTTAACTTCGAGAAAATTCGATGACGGTGTTATTTTTTGCGTAGGTTGGAGATTTCAAACCGCTCTCTAGGGGCCCTGGTGGCCCAAATCAATTTCTTAATAGTCAGATCGACGTAGTTTGACGAGCTCTACAACTTGGCTTTACCAGTTTTTCTGAATTGTTGCGAATTTTTTTAAGTGCGTGTTTATTTACACGTATTTCCCCCTACGGATTCCCAAAAACTCCTTCCCCCTAAAAGTTAAAAGGGAGCGCCTTTTTTAGTACCCGTGATCTGTTGGTACTGAAGCTTCTTTTGGAACTGCAACTTATGGAGGTATTTATTTAGTTCCAAAAAAGTATTAATACAAAATGATCGTGCGTACCAAAAGAGGTGCTTGGAGCACCGTGCCCCAAAAGTTTCATGATGGTATGTTTGTAGTATTGGCGAACAGAAACGTTTGGTTGGATTCGAGATGAGTTGCCAGCAAATGATTTGAAGATAACGATTGACCAACAAGCATATACTGTTTCCGATTTTAACGTGGCAAAAGAAAAAATCGCGGGTGTGCTGTGTTACTCGAAATTGGAAGGTGAAAGTGATATCGATGTCTGTGAGCCTGTAAGTACAGTAGATACAGATTTATTTTGCCGAATTAGGCACGAGGACTGTAAACATATTTTAAAACACATTCTTAGTACTATTCCCCTGTTGAAAAATCGGGATCAATCAGAGTGCGGGCAGTTTTATTAAATCCAACCAACTACTGTGCCAACTTTCGTCTTGTCGATCTGGCAGATAATGATGATGCCCGTGAAACGCTATTAACGAATGATACAATAATCGAACCATATGCGAATTCGATTGATGATGGAACTGAGTTTGAAAGAGGCAAGTTGAAAATTTTAAATTATTTCATCGACATCGTGGTACCTGGTACTGTATGGTAAAGCCTTATGGTAAAGCCCATAAGTTGGCCTTTCTATACTAAAAAATTAATAGAACAGCGAAAATAACCTCATTATTTTCTAGAATACAAACCGTCAACTTTTTGGCTTTGCAAAATAATACAAGGGGTTCGTGATCAAATTTGGACGTGATATTCTCGATAAAAATATTCTCATTTTCCCCACCACATCTAGTGTGAGTGGGCTAGCTCAATTTGAAAAAAAATTCCAAGCGGTGAGGCGGGCGATGAGAGACGGGCGATGATTGGCTAAGCGGTTAGATGAGAGGCGGCGCTGATTGGCTGGTTTCAACTGGATAGCTTCTGCTGATGCACAATTCAAATTAGAATCACAAAATGTGTCAGTTTTTTGTTTCGAGAATATTACGGCCAAATTTCATCACGAACCCTTTTTATATACCGAGTCGGTATTACCGACGATAACAACATTTTCATAAAATCAATTCTGGATTCTGCCGATTCGGCTGCGGCGTTTATATTATCGAAAGTTTTTGATTAATGGAAGGGACAATTTATATTTATTTTAGGTGCCTATAAGATAGTTGCTAGGCTGTTGCCTAAAAATGACGGAAATTGCCCTGAAAGCGTTCCTGAAACCAGCACAGATGAAATCATTTGTCGAACCGACTATATATTTAATGAAAACATTGCTGATACCACGGATCCTGCAGCCTTTAAATTTGGCCCAGGGTCCATTTGGACTTTTATGGTCACAGAAGATGCCACAGCAGGCTGTAAAATCCGATATGATAAGGATTCTAATGAGAATACCGTGAACATATTTCTGCTGTTGCCGCAGTATTTTGTTATCACCGTAGGCGAGGTAAAGTCTGACAATGATATTTTTATTTTGAATTTAGACTTGAGAAATCTCTGACGTTTTAATAATAGCCCTTCGAACGTTTAGGAACAAATTTTTCCGAAACTTTCCCTTAATTATTTGCAAAATTGAGATTTTTTATTCAAATAATAAAAAAAATGGTTCACGGATCGGCAAGCAGCTTTTCGGAAACTACTCTGGCTTGGCGCCCATGCCCTAACTTGGTGTTGTCATTTTTGACTTACTTTGAGAATACAGTCCTATCGCCTTTTTCTTGACACTTTCGCATGACTCATAGCCTATGAGTCATAGGGTCTAAAATTTGTCAAGAAACGGGATTTTTGTCAAGAAAAGGGCAATGTGTCAAGATTTGGGACACCGACTGTTCAACCGCCTATGTGAACGGTGAAAATACAGTTTTGAGTAACATTTCTCCTGAAAAAATGTATTTAAATGTATTAAAATATGAAACAGTCAAATATAAAATATATTTTGGTGAAAACTGGTTAATAAAATTTGGTTTAATAAATTTGGTTAATAAATTTGGTTTAATAAAATAAATTTGGTTTAATAAATTTGGTTTAATAAAATTTGGTTTAATAAATTTTAACAAATTACATCTGGATTTAAAGAAAATTGTCGAGATATGGGAATTTGTCAAGAAAAAGGCTTTAAAGAAAAAGGCGATAGGACTGTACCTGACATGACTTTTATTTAAAATATATTTGAATAATTATAAAGTACAAAAAAGTTTAATTGAAAACCCCTATCTAAGATGAGTACAATTAAATTGTAATTGAAAAAAAAATATATTATGAGAAGACTTCGTCTCAAACTCGAATATATGTTTTTATCCGCACTGTTTAGGTAATGAACAGTGTAACCGGTTTGGAATTTTCCTACACCCAGGCTCCCAAATCAATGAAATCTGTTGTGCAGTCTTTTTGGCTTCTGACAACATGCATCGGAAACATCATTGACGTGTTTTTTGTAGAAATCAAAATAGCGCCGACACAGGTTTGTAGAAAAGCGTTTGCACTTACAATATAATAAAATTGATAGGCTGGTGAGTATTTTGCGCTTGCTGCTATTATGGTCGGCGCAACAGGAATCTTTGTCCTACTTGCTATTTTCTATTACGAATACATACCAGAAGACGCATTCAAGGAAACAGACGACTCGGAAATTGACAGTGACGAAAAACCGGACATTTTAGACGAAAAACCGGATAAATCAGATGAAGCCAATGTTTTGGGGGTTGAAAATGTTGCATTAGAAACAGAAGAAGCAACTTTATGAAGTTTGCCGTTTTTGCAAATTGCAAAGTATTATATTTTCGGTGTAAAAAACTAGACAAAAGACAAATTTATATTTTAACCTCGGCGACGTAAAGCCTTGCCGAGGTGAAATCACCGTTCGTGTAGGTTTTAAAAAACAGTCAGTCATTAATTCCAGTCATTTATTATTTAAACCTACACGAACGGCGATTTCAACTCGTCATCACCTTATCAATAAAGAAGACTTAACTGTAAATAAACACAAAAACAATATGTAATGTGACATAAAAAGTGAAAATATAAATAAACAATTAAACTGTTTTTTATTCGATTCGAGGCATGATATTGACACTAACCTGGTCAGGATTTACTGTTTTGTCGGTATATAACTGGGATACCGGCATGACTTGAAAATAACTTCATAAAGTTTACTTAAAAATGTATGAGAGACAACGGGGTATTAATACAATCTGTATTCGGGTTAATCAACTCATTCAGTAAAAGTACGGTGTTAAATTTCATCACGAGAATAAATTATCCTGAGTTTAACAACTCTAAATTTAGTAAGCTTATTATCGGGTCGTACGATTTTCTAATTTGAAAGGAACACGAGACCATTGAGATCCCATTTTAAAAACGAACTATTAAAAACGAACTTTTGGTTGTATCATATGATATACCACCAGTTCAAAATATGTTATTCTAACTTATGTTATTATAAGCTTAATACACTATCAAATGCCCTGAAATTAAGACAATAATGACATCAGTAAGATCGGAAGGGTGTCTAATGGGAGTAATGACCAGAAAACACTTAAAAATATATTCGAACAATAAGCCAAGTTACGCTTAGTCTGACGTTTTTAATAATTTTCTCAAGAATTTGAAGTAAGGAACCCTCGCGACCAGAGGTCGGCATAAGTTTGAAATAAAAATGTGCTGCATCCTCTCGGGCTGGCAAAAATTCGGCTTTGCTCTCGAGGTCAAAAATGAAAATGACGTCACAAGTCCGGGTTCAAAATCAAAATTTAGATAAGCTGTGCTCGCGTCGGCTGGCAAGTGCAGAAACAGTCAAGGGCAGTTCACTCAAACTGAGTAGGCCAGCTTGCTATAATAGCCGACGCCAATTTTCCGAGGTCTGCTCGTGATAATAATCCGATAGGTGTGTTTATATTCATCGCGAAGGGCACCCAAATTATTGACGCACATTCTACAAAACTGTTATGGCGAATTCCTCTTAAACTGAAAGTTTTGGTCTAAACATATTCGGGTATACTAATCTCTTTGGTTAAAAGTCAATCGAACAGTAATTGGTTACTAATGATGAAATTATCGTCATTATCCGAGGGAATTAAAAACGCTCGGGGATCCACTTTCATTTGAAGACGATAATGATCTTGTGATTTACCAACAAGAGGCGCTAATTCACACATATAAAAACTACCGTACGTTTTCAAATTTCTAAACTAATTTTCAAAAAAAAAAACGGATCATCGATCAGCCACCATGACGCCAATTCTGATTCTGATGATTTTTACTGGAAGTTTTTGCTTCAGTAAAAATAGACCAAAATATGTTGTTATACGGACAAAAACGGAAGATACTTTCAAATGGTGCGTCCGACATTTCCCACACTGTACCCAACGATGCCAACGAAACCGTACCAACTTTTCTCGGTATAAACGCCATCAATCATACAATTATGCATATTTTTCTGTCAAAACAAAATTGGCAAGCTGTTATGAAAAATGTTGTCCTTGATGAACAACATCCACATTGCTTAATGATATAGCTAAACAAATTAATTTGTGATTAATGGCTAGCCATGGCTGTTTTAGCCCAGTAGTATCCTTGAGGAAATGTAGTTGTCGATGCTTTAACTCTTATTTTATCATGAATCGAGTTCATAAATACAATAAACGAAATTACTGAAAATAAATTGTATTACACAGACGTTAGTTCTCTGTTTTGATAAAATTGTTATGATAACAAAATATGTTGAAAAACTGAATGAATATGGGCAAAGTATGCGGGCATGCGAAATAGAATTCTACCAATATTTCTGGTGATAACTGAAACTCGGAACTTCCCTGTATTTTCCAATTAGATTTTCAACTATAGTTTGAACGTTTTTGTTGTTATGTCATTTGACAAGACGGTTTGACTATTTTGAGCAAAAATATAATGTTCTGCCTTACGTACACAACCTAACTGCTTAAAGTAACAGTCAGTTTTCGCACCTGTTTAACGTAACAGTTACATTTAAAGAAACACTTTTTTGCCCAATTTGTGGGTTTACTTACGCACGTAGACGGAAAGTAACAACCTTAAGCGGATAGTGCGTAGGCGGAAAAATTGACTGTTACTTTCAGCAGATAGTGCATAAGCGGAAAACAATTCACTATCACTTAAAGCAAGTAGGTGGTGTATATCTCTTATCATGCTTATTTTAGTTTTTCACAGAATATCATTATCAAAACATGCACCGGCATCCTAGAATCGTATTCATAATAATTGCATAAATACCTCTGACTGGATTTTTTTCGTATAAACAGAATTTATTTGTATTCAGAAAAGACTTTTAGAAAAATGAACAGTAGAAAAATACGGTCATTATGAAGCAGCAACTGGGTACGAGGCAGCGGTCGCAATACCACATGCGTTTTTGTGGTCCTTTGCGAGCCAAAAGTATCCCTTATTTCCCCACGTTGTTCCCCACGAATTTCGAACAATCCAGTAGTTTTTGGCTTTGCCATCGACTTCTTCTTCGTCCGATGCGTTGTGGTAACCGACGGCCAAGACACCATGGTCAAGTTTGACTGAGGAGCACATTTTNCTATGATCTTGACACTATGATCTTGACACTATGATCTTGACACTATGATCTTGACACTATGATCTTGACACTATGATCTTGACACTATGATCTTGACACTATGATCTTGACACTATGATCTTGACACTATGATCTTGACACTATGATCTTGACACTATGATCTTGACACTATGATCTTGACACTATGATCTTGACACTATGATCTTGACACTATGATCTTGACACTATGATCTTGACACTATGATCTTGACACTATGATCTTGACACTATGATCTTGACACTATGATCTTGACACTATGATCTTGACACTATGATCTTGACACTATGATCTTGACACTATGATCTTGACACTATGATCTTGACACTATGATCTTGACACTATGACCTTGACACTATGGTCTTGACACTATGATCTTGGCACAGTCTTACTTTGTCAGGACAAACTGTGTTGTCGGTATATGACTGGGATACCAGCGTGACCTAAAAATAACTTTATAAAGGCTAACTCAAAATGTATGAGACATAAAGGGGTATTAATACAACCTGTTTTCGGGTTAATCAACTAATTGAGTAAAAATACGGTTTTAATTTGGTCACGAGAATGATCCTGAGTTTAACAACTCTAAATTTAGTAAGCTTATCATCGTATCTTAATTACATAGAGAAATCGATTTAGGGTCGTACGATTTTCTAATTTGAAAGGAACACGAGACGATTGAGACCCCATTTTAAAACGAACTATTAAAACGAACTTTTGGTTATATCATATGATACACTACCAGTTCAAAATGTGTTATTCTAACTTGAAAAAAAAATTAGCTGCGTCCTCTCGGCCTGGCAAAATTGAGCTGCGCTGGGCTGTGCTCTCGAGGTCAAAAATAACTATGAGGTCAAAAGTCAGGATCAAAAATCAAAATTTAGATAAGCTGTGGGCACCGACTGAATCGGAAAATTTTCTTGAATGTCGTAAGCGTAAAATGTCTAATGCGGAATATGTCTACAAAAAAGGTGTAAAGTGGATAAAGGGTAAAATGTCTAAAAATTTTGGAAAAAATCATGTTTAGGTATTTGTCAATTTTCGCTATTTTTCTTCATCGAATTTTTTATGGTGGATAACGTGTAAAGGTAATAAAGAGCAAAGGTGATAAAGTGTAAAGTGGATAAAGGGCTAAAATGTCTCAAAATTTTAGACGCATTCCGCTTTAGACTTTTTAGAAGTTATTCCCATTCAGTCGGTGCCAGGGTAAAATATCTAAAAATTTTGGAAAAAATCATGCATAGGTATGGGTCAATTGGAGCTATTTTTTCATCGAATTTTTTATGGTGGATAACGTGTAAAGGTAATAAAGTGTAAAGGTGATAAAGTCTAAAGTGGATAAAGGGTAAAATGTCTAAAAAATTTAGACTGATTCCGCTTTAGACTTTTTAGAAGTTATTCCCATTCAGTCGGTGCCAAGGTGTGTTCTTGTCGGGAGCCAAATGCAGGAACAGTTGAGGGCAGTTCACTACTGAGTACAACTGAGAAGGCCAGCTAGCTGTTGCCGAGCCCTGCTCGCGATAATAATCCGATAGGTGTGTTTGATATTGATCGCCAAGGCCACCTTAGTTATTGACGCACATTCTAGAAAAACTGCTGCCTATGGGGAATTCCTTAAAGTTTTAGTCTAAACATATTCGCGTACACTTATCTCTTTGGTTAAAAGTCAAAACAGTAATTGGTTACTAATGATGAAATTATCGTCATTTTCCGAGGGAATTAAAAACGCTCGGGGATCCACTTTCATTTGAAGACGATAATGATCTTGTGATTAACCAACAAGGGGCGCTAAGTTAGGCATATAAAAACAACCGTTCAAATTTGAAAACTAATTTTCAAAAAAAAAAGACGGATCATCGATCAGCCATGTCGCCAATTCTTATTCTGATAATTTTGACTGGAACTTTATGCTTCAGTAAAAATAGACCAAAGTATGTTGTTATACGGACAAAAACGGAAAATACTTTCAAATGGTGCGTCCGGCATTTCCCACACTGTACTCACCGATGTCAACGAAGCCGTACCAACTTTTCTCGGTTTAAACGCCATCAATCATACAATTATGCACATTTTTCTGTCAAAACAAAATTGGCAAACTGTTATGAAAAATGTTGTCCTTGATGAACAACATACATATTGAATGTTGATGAACCATATAGCTAAACAAATTAGTTTGTGATTAATGGGTGTTTTAGCCCAGTAGTATCCCGGAGAAAATGTTGTTGTATATGCTTACACTTTAATTTTGTCATGACTCGAGTTCATAAATGCAATAAACGAAATTACTGAATACAAATTGTATTATACAGACCTTAGTCTTTTCTCTGTTTTAATAAAATTGATTTCTAGTTACATTAACACTCAGGGGGTAGGAGTTTTTGGGAACCCGTAGGGGGAAAATGCGTGTAAATAAACACGCACTCAAAAATTCACAATAATTCGCAATAAATCAAAAAACTGGTAAAGCAAGTTGTAGAACTCGTTAAACTACGTCGATCTGACTATTCAGAAATTGATTTGGGTCATCAGGGCCCACTAGAGAGCTGTTTGAAATCTTCAACCTACGCAAAAAAAACACCGTCAATCGAATTTTCTCGAAAAGTTGAGGGGGGTCACCAATACCCGTTTTGCCCTACGGGGCCTCCATATGCCTTAAATCGACGAAAAACCCCAGTTGCGTGTCTATTTACACGCACTTCCCCCTGTGAGTTAAACAGCAAACTTTCAACTTCTTGCAAATTACGCCATTTTATTAACAAAATATGTTGAAAAACCAAACGAATATGGGCTAAGTATGCGGGCATGCTGTTTTGAATTCTACCAACATTTATGTTGAAAAATAAGCAGATAGTGCGTAGGCAGAAAAATTGACTGTTACTTTGAGCAGGTAGGTTATGTAAAGCTCTTATCGTGTTTTTTTAGTTTTTTTCATAGAATATCATTATCAAAACATGCATTGGCATCATAAAATCGTATTCATAATAATTGCATAACTACCTCTGACTGGAATTTTTCTTATAAACAGAATTTATTTATATTCAGAAAAGACGTTTTAGAAAAATGAACAGTAGAAAAATACGGTCATTATGAAGCAGCAACTGGGTACGAGGCAGCGGTCGCAATACCACATGCGTTTTTGTGGTCCTTTGCGAGCCAAAAGTATCCCTTATTTCCCCACGTTGTTCCCCACGAATTTCGAACAATCCAGTAGTTTTTGGCTTTGCCATCGACTTCTTCTTCGTCCGATGCGTTGTGGTAACCGACGGCCAAGACACCATGGTCAAGTTTGACTGAGGAGCACATTTTGTCGTGGTAGATGCCAGATTTGTACAGACGGAAGGACATTAAGTGGGCGTCCATGGCGACAGAGATTGGGCCAATGGTGGCAACAGCCGTCTCAAGCTCAGCCTCATCTTGTTGCTTGATATCGAAGCAAGAGTCGATGGTAGCACCAACGTTGGCTTTTGTGAACTTGCAAGTACCATCTTTAGCGCTAAATTAAAAAAAAAATAAATTAAAAGTATCAATATCTCAAAACAAGAAACCGATATCATATACGAGTAAAGTTATTTTATAAATGAGGTTCATTTGGATTATATACACAATCCCTATGTTCCATTATCGTGGCGTTTTATCATTAAAAAGAAGTATTTTGGAAAACTTTCGAGTTACGTAATCCCTATTTTCCATTATCTAGGCGTTGCCTACGCAATATACCTTTACGTTGGTAATATGACCCTATTTTCTATTATCTTGGTTTTGGTTTCTAATTAACTTGTACAACTTACGTGTATGGNTACGATTCTTCGGTATCAATTCCGCCAGCATCAGAAATGTACTTGAACCCGAAATCCATGAGACCACCCTTGCAACCGTGGTTACCTTCCTTGGTAGCACAATCGACCAAGTTCTGTTCGGAAAGAGAGACCAATTTTCCAGTCTTTTTGAAGTGAGCACCTTCCATTGAGCCAACGGTGGAGAATGCCCAGCATGATCCGCACTGTCCTTGATTCTTAATTGGCACAACGTAGCCCTTTGTGCGCCAGTCAACATCAGCTGGATTTGCCTCGCCGTCTGTGGCTGGCATTGGCTTGCACATACCGCCTGGTGGACCACCGTCACCATTTCGGAGTCGGTTAATTTCGGCGAATTCGGCATCGGTAACGTCAGCCAAGTGGTTCATTTCAACATTGAAGGACTCTTGGTTCATCAAGTAGCGCATATTGTGCTCCAAGACGAATTTGTGGCTTTCCAACCAGTTTTCGAATCGTTGGGTCTCTTCAACGCCGCGGTAAACCTTACCGTGCTCGAGTTTCCATTGCTGGAATTGCTCCATCAATGGGTGGTCGATGAGACCGGCAGATGCGGATGCGGCTAAGATTCCAAAAAGCTTCATTTTTCTATTTGTCCAATCGAGATGATTATTTTTCGTTTGAATGTTGCCATTAATAATGAACGGAACATATAGCATCATTCTCATGATTAAGAGCAAAATCGTCAGAAAATGTAGGGCACTTGTTAAACGGTCCTCTGAGACATGCCTCTGGGCGTTTCTCATGGACGCATTCCAAGTGAGTTAACCCGAAGCTATACGGTAAAAATATTCCATTAACAGGGAATTTTATAAAAAAGGAAAACAATAACACATACTTATCTAGTATTGGTTATTGATTATCACGGCGTCGCTAAAAAGTAGATAAAATTATTTGTATCATCAGCTCGCAAGGGGTCGCGAGTAGCAGCCCGCAAGAGTTAAGACGAAAACATATCAGTTTCGATTTATGTTTTACATTGTTCTCATGAATTTTAAGTATACCCATGGTTCAGCAATTTTCGATTAGGCCCAGTTTACAATCATTTTCAGTCCATTTAGGGCGTTTAGTCCAAATTTGAACTAAGTGACCCCTGGGAGTTAAGTTAAACCTAATAGCTTTATTAAATTTGAATGGCTCCAAAACGACTTTCGAACGCGCTCGCCTATTACTGCCTCCATCGGATTTTTTACTCGACTTAGAGTTTTGTAGGTAGTTTAGCGCGGGCCGATACTGTAGACAATAGAACATCAAAAAATTGAGACTGTAATTTCTTTACATGTATTATGTGCAGTTAGTCAGTTAAATAATAGAATACAGATTATAAGAGGTCGAACTTTTTTCGGGTTAAAAGGTCGACATGGTAAAACTGATTATAAGATTTGTGTTTGAAGCATGCATTTGTGTTTGAAGCATGCTCAACAAAGTCAACAAAAATGATTAAAAACGTTCATTTATTAGATTGCTGAATAGAAGCATGTGTTTCGAAAAAGTAATGATGGGACACAAATTTATAGACCGGCATTACACAATTCGCATAACTATATTATGTAATAAACTGTACAAGTATTTTTTATTATTCTGAAAATTGTTGAATCTATCATTTTTGTAGTTTACAGTAACTTATTAGTTATAATTGACAGGATGATATTTAGTTAAAAACTGGCATTTCATAAAAGTAAAATTTACACATTGACCTTTTTAGTGAAAAGATTCTTTTTAGCTACCGTTTGAGTTTCATGAAAATCGGCCTATCGTTTCTAGATTGTTTGTAAATTTCTTCGATTGATGAACAAAGAACACGTTTTGTGATTCTATTTGAATTGTGCGTCAAGAGAAGCTATCCAGTTGCAACCAGCCAATCAGCGCCGCCTCTCATCTAACCGCTTAGCCAATCATCGCCCGCCTCTCGCTTGGTATTTTTTTTTCAAATTGAGCTAGCCCCCTCACACTAGATGTGGTGGGGGAAAATTTCATTATGAGAATATTTTTGTCGAGAATATTACGTCCAAATTTGATCAGGAACGCCTTGTAAATCAATCTAATAATAAATTAAAAAAAACAATCTAGAAACGATAGGCCGATTGTCATCAAAGTCAACCGGTAGAAAAATTTGTTACGATGTTATCGTTATTGCGTGTTTTCGATAATTTTAATTTGGTCTTCACTAAAGTGTCGAGTCCGGAAAGTCAAAGGTTGAAAGGTTCATACTGTATTTTACAATAAATTGGTGTTTTGAACTATCCGTCAGTAGATCGTAGAAATTTTTTTTTGTTCACACTCTAAACTATCAGTTTCGATCGTATTCGAAACTGTATAGGCAAATTTAAATGTTTTTCTTTGTTTCACCTCCTTGATTTTGTAGATGGTTAATTGCGTTACTTCCGATGCATTTGTCCCACCGACAAAAAACATTTCTAAATGTTACGTTTTTCATCTCTTCGACCTCAAACGGTTTGCTCGGAAAATTTTCGTTAAAAAATATCGTTTTTTCATTGTCGTTCATAAAAACGGAATCGCTCGACCAGGTCAACGTTGAATCCGATTGCGCATCGTTGTGACAGCACGTCTGGGTCGCAATCAATAGTTTTTTTAATTGCACTTTCAGTAAGCTGTCTTAAGTAGCAATTTGCGGTACATGTTTAAAAATGTCTTAAACTTAGATATTAGGCTCACATTAGTAGCAAAATTCATACAAGAGGGGCTCAGACCAGTCTCATGATACAACAACGAGACTTAATGAAAATGGGAGTCTAGCTAATCCCGTAATAAATCAGCTTGGCGTCGCGGGGATTTAAGTACACGTGTTATCGGTCACATGACGGGGTTAACGCTCGCGTGCGCCAACCATAGTGCAACAATGGTCGTAATTTTTGAGAACCTTCCGATCAGAATCATCTTTCACGTGAATGCGCGCAACCAGGTTTTTAATAAAAAATTGTGCGCGGTTAAATTTCAGGAAAATAATTAGACTAACGCTTTTATGCCAGCATCGTCATAAACAACTTCTATTTATAATAATTAATTTCATTAAAAAGAGTACACAGCTTTAAGGATGTGTTAAGTGCAGATAATCCGACAATTTTCAAACCGGGATTTAAAGAATTGAGTTTATAATATGACAAATCATTAAGTTTTGTCTCAATATTTAAAAAAATATATAATAATTTACAGTCAGGGGTCTCTCGATGTGTATTTTTGATTTCCGAAAAACGTGCACATCGAGAGAGACATTGCCCGTGATACTCACGGAAAGCCGTCAGATGAGTATAAGCTTGATACAGCTATTTTTTCAGGTTGCAAATTAGCATTTCGATGAAAAAAATTTGTGTATGTTTTTTTATTAATTTCTATAAAACGTATTCGTTATGAGTTGAATAAATTTTGAAACCGAATTTGTTTCAAAACGGCTTATTGATAGTCATTATTCTATTAGAAATTAAATTTGTTCGCCATATTTTCCGAAACTATTTTTGCCACCGTTCGAAACTTCTCATTTGGATACTTTTTTTTTAACAATACACCGGTGCATTTAATGATCAAAAATTGCTAGATATCCAAAATGAGCTACGAGGTAGACGGTGACCGTTTCGAACGGTCTACCGTAGACCTCTCGCTTTTATAACCCGTTGCCCAGAAGCTGATTGTGGCCGAAAAATTAAAAAAAAGTGCACATCGCGAAAGATTTTTGGAAACATCGGGCCGCGGCCTATCAAAATTGCACATCGAGAAGTAGATTCCGATAAAAAAACAGGCCCTAAAAAGATGCACATCAAGAAATATTTACAAATTTTCGTGAAAAAGCGCACATCGAGAGACTCCGGACTGTAAATAAATATTCGTTTATCATTGTTATAAATATTACCGTATGATAGGGCTCTGACTGCAAGGCTTTGAGCAATTTTCCTATGATTTATAATGTTATTATGACGTTACCGTTGCAGTCATAGGCTATGACTCATAGCCCTATCATACGGTATAAGTTCCTTAATTTTCAAAATTTTAATTACAAAATCACTACGAATTTAATTGTAAACCAAGTACCTGAACAACACTCTGTGAAAGTTTCTGAATCATTTATTTGGATTTGGTTCCGAAAATCTCTAAGACAGCCTAGCTTTACGTCTCTTAATCTTTATCTTTTGTTTGATATAAAGTAAAAATCCAATAAAATTCATTGTTTAAAAATCGACGTAATGCGTTGTGTGTGTGTGTGCCTGGTATGATGCGACAATACGAATCACTGGCTGTTTTTTTCTTTCCCTAAACTTGGTCGATGAAATCCCTTGGAGGTTTGGTGTCAACAACGAGGCAAGATTAGCGCAGTTTAGCCACACTAACACACACACACATGCAGTAGACAGTACATACGCTACATGCTAATATTATGATGTCATAATTTACCTGACGTTAATCTCGTGCATATGCTGTCCATTAAAGATTATTATTTGATGAATAAGGCATTAACTACTACGCATTTTAATTATTCCAATAGTTGCTCCATTGACGTCACGGTGATCGGTCGAATTAATTTTTACCGAGATGTTCGTTCTATTCTTTTGTAACCTCATGAACGAAACATAAATAATATACACAGGGTGCGTTGTCAACAGGCATGCCGTCAACAGGCATATTTTACGTTACCAGGCAGGTTTGTCTCGAAAGTTTTCCAGCGAAAACGCCTACGCACTGAGTCGTTAACAGGCCGGTTTTGGCCCGAAACTTTTCCAGCAAAATGCCTACGCACTACGCCGTTAACAGGCAGTTTCGTCGAGAATTGAACTCTTATCGCCTTTACTTGTATGAGACCAACCATGCACAAATTATAACATAGTATGGTGCAAGAAAAAAAAATCGATAAATTGCTCAATTTTTACGTTGTATTATACTTTATTCTCGTCTTAATTTGTAATACATTTCGTGTTAAACAGTTTGTTAAATTAAATAATTCACTTGGTTATCTTGTGGATCCATTAGACATTATTTTGAGTGACTAAAAGACATTAATTTTTACAAAGCCTGAGCAGTTTCTCAATTGACGCCACAAACATCTGACAAATTCTTTCGCTCTACCATTTGATTTCCAAGAATCAAATCATATTTTTGCTAAGTACAATTTTGGATCTACTTTTACGAAAAAATGATAATTTACCGTATTTTTAAACAATAAGAAATCTTAAAAGGTTTTTAGTACGCTCGCCCGAAGTAGGTACAGTTAGTGTATAGTTAAGGAGGTGTACACTTGCAGATCCTGTGTCAGACTCTAGGGTTCGAGTCGCCGTTTGTCGATTTTTGCAACCCTGCTTTAGGGTACCCGAACAAATTTTCATAAATACAGTCTCGGTCAAGGTTTCAAAAATAAATGTTTTGGAGCTAATTCTAATAACTTTTTTATGACTAAAGAGATTGGCAAACTTTTTTTTCAATTAAACCGACTTTTGACCGATAATTATCGTTTTTAACGCATGTTAGTCTCCAATTTTTGTGTCCGTTCGGGTATAGAACCGGTCCTTCTTAAAAAAATACTTGTCAGACGAGGATAAATTCTTAATTGTCGTTGCAGGACAGTGTAAGTTGTTATCTTTGGATTCAATTTTAATCTTTACCCGTCAAACTTAGTATGATATTCCAGCACCTTTTTGATTAACCGCCGGAAGAAGTCGAGAATTCGATCTCCGATTGAGTGTTCCGCAAAGTCCATGATTGGTTGATTTTGGCGTCCAGGTAGGTTAAAATAATGTTTATAATTCAATTCAGTTGGGCTTTTCAGACGTCCGGCACTTTCATATATTGGGAGTAAAGCCAGTATGACGAATAAAACTTTGGTCATTATTATTATTATTGAAAAAAATCGTGATATTCACGATATTTATAAGGCACCTGTCAAAACATTTGTGCGTAAAATGAATGCTTAAAGACATAATGACGAAAAGTCAATGTTAAAAAATTTACGTCAATAAGTCCATTTATACACATTTAATATCGCCAATATTGGGACATATAAGACTTTTCTGCAGGGAAAAATAATTTTTCTCAAAATACTGATACTTCTAGTGTGGCTTCGCACTAAAATGGGATTGCTACTCAGCGCTTTACATGAATTTCCGCCGTTTTTTCTTTAGTATTTTCTAGATAGTCAAACTTTTGTTTTTTTCCCCACGTCAAAAACTCGAATAAGGCGATCTAGAAAATTCGGTAGAAAAGATGACGGAAATTCATGTAAAACTCCGATTACTGTATTGGGTTTAACGAAAGTTGCACTTTCGGATTCCGATCCGTGTGTTACCCGCTGGTGGGACACAGGTTAGCCCACGTTTTTTTATCTCGGGTAACACAGGTCGGATAAAACCTCACCCGAGTTTTACCCCCGGGTTGGAATCGGCCGGGTAACCGATTGGAAAACTCGAGTAAATTTCGGGTTTATCTGAAATGGCAAAATTGGTAAGACTACAAAAAATCGGACAAAAGTACGGATAAGAATCATTGTTGTGAATTTGCGCTGAGGCTTTCCAACCAAACAAAACCGCAATTTTGACTGACTGTCCGACCGAGCGGAAACGCCAACGCGAAATTACGAATTACCAAATTCCCCAATCTGACGTTTTGATTGAACCATTTGTATCATCAATATAAAGCGGCCACAAAAACTTTTTTTTCGGAGATCCGATTTGAACCCATATGTTGACCCTGAGTGATCATTTGGGGTGATACAGTAATTATCACATTCCTTTTTTAACATAAACAGTTTTTACAATACGATAATCTCACATATGCATTTACGGGATTAGATTCCCATCAACGCGATGGTTTTTAAGAAGACACAAAATTGAGCAGTTGATCTTGACATCGCAGTCACTTAATACCATTATTTTTACCAAATAACCTTAACTTGACATTTGAATTCCAAATTATATGCGAAGAACTAAATTGTGTATATAAGACAGTATTTAGAAGTGCGAATAATCCGTCTGAAAGGGTTTTTCATTTTGATAACAGTTTATGCGTCTATTCAATTATTGATTCGTCACTTGGGGTTCATTGTAAGGTTAAGAAAACGATAGTATAATTGTAGTTTTAACAGACAGTTCTAATTCTAGTAAGAGAAAAAATGGCCTATTTGGAGGCCTTGAATTAAATTTATCATGTGACAGGGTGAACTTGATTGAAAACTAGATTAGCCCACTATAATCCACTTTTTAATTTTGCGTCGAATGATCAAAACATTTTTTTGGAAAAAAAATTGTGGTTATGGCTTATTTTTTTTCTCTAATGGTTTGGAGTTGACCGTAAATTCAAATATCACAAACAAAATTTTGTTTTCCCTGCTTATACAAATTATTCACGTTTATAGGTTTTATGGCGTGAAACGACAAATTATTACTAAAATTAAGCTTGTCTGAAGACAGTTCTTAAATAAAAAACAGCTTCGTTGATAAGTTGCACAATGGTTTTCGAGACAAATGATTTTAACACAATTGGTTTTTGACAATTTGGTTTTTGACAAATTAATCATTGACAAATTGATTTTTGACAAATTTATTTTTAACAGAAAAATAGCGTTTATAATACAGAGTTTGGATAAAAATTTCATAATTTATAGGGTAGTTTATTATCTTTTCAAAAAACTGTCTCAAATTTGGAATCCGTCAAATATCTAATACACTCTCTGCGCCGTTATCTGACCGGAATGTCCGCTCGTTTCCTTATCTGACCGGAATTTGGAGAAGTTATGTTCCAGAAAGCCATATATCTATATCATATACACATGGTGCGCAGTTATCTTGCGAGCAGTTATCTTGCGAAAATTGCCGCTCGTGCGCTTATCTTGCGACTTTTCAGAATTTTATTTTTCGGGATTTATAATATTTATATGATATGCACTGAGCAGTTATCTTGCGGGAAAACATTTATCTTGCGACATTTCAAGGACCAAGTTCGCAAGATAACTGCGCACCCTGTGTAGACTATATGTTTAAGACTGCGCCGCGGCGCGCCGTCATGTGGCTATTATTATGTAACCAAAGGTTTTTTGGCGAAAATGTTGGCCACATAACGGCGCAATGTTTGCAAAAACTCAATAATCGGAAAAAAAATGATACCTTGAACATTGCTAGACACACACTTTATTTAATAATGGACAGTTAAAGTTTTATAACTTATACCAATACAGAACGCGATATTCTTTTAACAATTTGTACTTTAAAGTTACATTGATTGTTACAATTAGGAACTGGGCATTGATGGATTTTGGTGGCACTAAGAGCACATGGACTACAAATAACATGACCACACGGTAGTGCAGTTATTGCAGTCACCGGTTTCGGACCAGAGCACGTGGGATTCAGGCACGTATTGAACAGAAAATGACTTTGAAATGAAGATAGTTCGGTTGCTTTAACATGGGTTTTCATGAATAAATCGTCGCAAATAAAATTTCAAACCAACTTGAAGGTCCCAGAGGAGACAACGTAGGTTTTCGAAAACTGTTAATAGTGATTCAAAATAGTCACATTTTAGACCTGTAAGAAAACTATTATGTGTGATAATTTTGTGACGTGTAAGCTCTAAAAACGCGTAGTGTGACCATTTATTCAACCAGTAACAATAAAACCATAAGGTGCGCAGTTAACCATCACTAGTTATCAGCAAACTCGCCCATTTAATCGCTGGTATGAAGTGAAGCACAAGTTTAACTCTCCGGGGAAGTGGGTTTGAAAGAAGTTTTTGGGAACCCGTAGGGGGAAATGTGTGTATATAAACACGTACTTAAAAAAATCACAATAATTCGCAATAATTAAAAAAAATTGGTAAAGACAAGTTGTAGATCTTGTCAAACTACGTAGATCTGACTATTCAGAAATTCATTTAGGCCACCCGTAGAGAGCTGTTGGAAATCTCCAACCTACGTAAAAATACTGTTAATGAAATTTTTTCGAAAAGTTGATGAGGGGGGTCAGCAATACTCGTTTTGACTTTGTGGGCCTCCATATGTCTTAAATCGACGAAAAAACAAGTCGTGTGTTTATATACACGGACTTCCCCTGGGAGTTAACCGGCCGCCAAGACTGACGGTTAACTGCGCACCCTGTATTATAAATTTTGCGCTTCAAAAATTATCCACAAACTATTATGAAATGTTTTTAAGCTACATTTTACTACACAAATCGAATGTGTTTGTCTCGAAAGTTAGCGTTTTATACACTACACTTTAGAAAAAAAACACTTTAGAAAACCTTATCCTGCATTCTTGTTTAATTTTGAATTATCAACAATGCTTTCTGTTGTTTTACGCCTTTCCTTCGTTCTTTTCAGGCTTTTTTGTTTATATTTGTCAAGCTCTTCTTTTATTTTAACTGCTTCCTTCTTATGATTATCAACATCATGTTTTAATTTTTCATTGTCTGATTTGTGTTTTGTATTTTTTCTTTCTAGCTGGTCAACCTTTGTCAACAACTGGTTTTTCTTTTCCTTGTATTCCTTCAACTTTGCGTCTTTTTGTATTCCCAACTTCTGTTCGTCGGTCAACTTTTTCTGTAATTTTGTCATTTGTTTTTCATGTTCGTTTTTCAGCTTGACCTTTTCTTTTTCGAGTTGCTCGTTCCGTATAATTAGCTGTATCAAGAGTTTCCTATATAACTGTGAGAAGTTTCGTGCAAAGATGTCTTTTAATTTTTCGAAAATTTGCCCGCGTAACAAAAAAAGAAGCAATTTTTATTTGTTTTTTTCGCGTTGCTATGGTAACGCGGCCAATCAAAATAGGCAGCGCGAGACAATTGAGGTGTTATGCGGACAATACTACTTGTTCATATATTCCGCTATGTGACATAGTCTATGTTAAAACCCTAACTGTGTATGCTTTTGTTCTTGTGATTTTGCTGATTTTTGAATTTTGAAGTTTTGCCCTTCCACCTTACTTCGTTCTGCTTTATATTTATTGTTTTCGTCTGTGAGCTTCGTATGCTCTTCTTGCAGCGTGAAAAGTTGAAGAGTTACCTTTTCGGTTTAATAGTTACGACCTTCGCTCAGAGACACATATTGTAGGCTGCGAACAAAAGAGCTTAAAGTTAAAGCCTTTGACTCCGAAGGGGGACGATTTTTTACTAACCCATAGGTGGTAATTTGTGCAAATTTGTACGAAACCGTGTTATAAAAATTGTGTGAGGTATGTTTATAAACGAAAATTCATTTCCGTTTTTCTGGCAAGTCAAAGATTTCTATTTTGTTAACTTCTAGAGCGCGGGGGATTTTTTCATCCTACCCCTCAATTTTCATAATGGATTTTCAGTATTACACTATGCGACTCGCGACCAAAATCCTTATCTTCGTACTGGTATACTACACAAAGTCACGAACATAACAGCGCAAGTGTTATAAATTATAACACTAAGTTATAACTTATAATACTTATAATACTAAGCTTTTTGTTGCAGAATTTTGACCGCCAGTTTGTAGCCCTATTAAACCGTGCCTGTGAGATATCTTTTTGAAGAGTTTGCATCTTCTCGTCATTTTGCGCCAATTCCGTTTTGTCTTGAACAATTTTTGCACTTGCAATGCTTGCTTGTTCTTTTAATGCGTTACATTTATTTTTTATTGTCCTGGTTTCATTTTGGTACACTTCAATTTGTGTAGACAGATAATTTTTTTCTCTAACCATTTCTTCCATTTCTTGACTTTTTAAACACAGTTCACTTAGCTGGAGTTTTCAATTTTGTAAAAAAATTTCTGAAACATTGCGCAGTTATCGGAACCAGTGTTTCGAAAATTCTACTAACGACAACGATGACCGTCGACATGGAGTGCCTAAGGCTAATGGTTTTTGGTAAATATGGACGGTTGTCATTCTTGAAGAGTTTCGCGGGTTTCGCGAGAAGTCGCGAAATGTTTGGTAAACTACACACAGTAGACTATGGTTATTTGTTTTACTTGTATTAGGTGTATACTGCAAATTTTGTTGTTTACGTAACCGTCTAAGTTCCCTTTTTGTACAACTTTCTATTTCGATCATGGATATAGAATATTTTTCAAGTCAGAAAAATGGGTTGTTCGCAAAATGGGTTGTCAAAAAATTGAGTCAAGGCCAAATATATGGCATCTAAAACACCACCTTTGTGATTCCAATAGCTTCTCATCGATTTGGCTGTCTTGTCTATTTTTCTCATTTGAAGATTCTTGCTTCAAATCTTCAATGACTTTCGTCAACTCCACCATCTGAGACTTGAGCTGTCTATTTTCTGTCTGGATTGAATCCATTTGTGATTTGAGCAGTCGATTTTCATTATCACGAAATTGTAATCGATCTTTTCCCAAACGAAAATCATCCTGCATTTCGGAAAAAGTCCTCTCCAAAGCCAAATTTTTTGCTTCCAAATTGAAACGAGCCTCTCTGGCGATTCGTATTTGTTGGTCTTGTTTGACTCGAATAATGCTGGCTAGGTCTGAATGTGAGCTGTCCAAGTGTACGGTTAATTCGACTGCAGTAACAACTCAGCGTGTTGTATGAATTTCCGCCGTTTTTCTTTCGTATTTTCTAGATAGCCAAACTCGAGTTTTTTTTTCGCACGTCACAAAGTCGAATACAGCCATCCAGAAAATGCGAGAGAAAAGACGGCAGAAATTCATGTGAAACGCCGAGTAGAACTTAGCGTCCATTTTTTATTGTTGCTTTTATTTGCGAACAAAGAGGAATTTTAATTATTTAACCCCAGGTCACATGTTTTTAGATATACTATTAAACTTTTTAGGCGAATTATATAATATAATATAATATAATATAAT
>SCLG01000043.1:694601-707493 GCA_004367875.1 Oikopleura albicans
TTTATTTGGCGCATTGGGAGCCCGTATCCAAAAAACAGAATAATGCGCTGTATCTCTTAAACATTCTAGAATGTCTATTATTCTCCAAAATATTTTGTTTACATTATTTAGTCGCAAAAATCTTTGAAAATGGCGTAATGCCGAAATATCAGATAAATAAAATATATTATGAATGAATGGAAATCTCAATCTACAAATAATATAATATAATATAATATAATGAAAATCATAATCATTTTAGCCATAAAATCTTTTTAAATGCACTTGGAAAGCCTATCGAAATCTTTTTTCATTACATCAGCTTCTTTTTTACGTTGAGCATTGATTTTCTCGAGGTTTTTAATCTTTTCCAAGGCCGACGACAACTCGGATTGATATTCTTTTGTTCGAGTTTCGAGTAAGCTGCTTAGTTCATTTCGTTTACCTTTTGACATTTTATATTTTCGTCGAAGGGTTTCATGATCGTGATCGCTTGGTTTAGCTCTCGGCAAGCTGTCGCCTAATCGCTTGAGTACTATATTATATAAGTTATTTTATAAGTTATCTAAGAGGGGACTATTTCAAAATTATTTTCATATTTTAAACTAAAAACTCATGAAAATGATTATATTAAATCATACCATTTTTTCCCTTTTCCTTCATTCTATCGGTTTTAGAATCAGTTCCTGACTTTACTGGGTTGTCCAGATGATTATTCGAGTTGGAAACATTCACAATTTCATCTTTACTACTTCTGCTCGATAAGTTGTCAAGTTTTGAATTATCTTCGTCGGCATTACTGACGTTTAGGTCCGATACAATTTTACTTTTATTAACAGCATTGAGGGCGGATCGTATCAGTTCATAACAGGGTGAATTGCTATCGTGGTAACTGTTCTTGCTTTCCTCGTATGAAGGTGGCGCAAATGACGGGATCAAAATCTATTTTATTTTAATTCATTTTTTCATTTTATAACGTAGGCTATAACGTAACCGAAAACGTAGACTATAACGTAGAATATAACGTAGGCTATAATTTATAGCCTATAACGTAGACTATTACGTACGCGAACGCGTAGGCTATAACGTTGGCACGAGGTAAATTTTTCTATCAATCAAAATACAGTGGCATTTCCTTTTTATGTCGAATTTATTTTGTTTTTTACAAAGTTTTCCCTCAGGAATAAAGTACCGAAGATTCAATTGTCACGCGTGAAGCACAACTAACCCAACCGTTTTTGACTTTTCAGACTAATAAAAATATAGTCTTAATGAAATTGAGCTGATTTATCGTTTAGTCAGAAATGAACCCGGACACAAATTGAGGTCCCAATTTTGATCTCTAACAAGCGGTGTATCTTCCGTTAGGGGAGTATTGCTAGCTTCGTTCAGTACTTTAGACTTTGGTTCCGTTTTTTCGTCCGAAACTTGCATTCTTTCAGATATTTCAATTTTCTACAAAAATTGTTTGTTGAAAAATTCACAAAGTAAGTAGAAAGCTTACGTGTCGCTCATTTTCCTCATCTTGTAATTGTTGTGCTAAAATAAAATCCCTATCTTCTTCCACTTTGCTTCTTCCGAATTGTATTTCCATGGGGTTAACTGGCCGCAGAGTTTGAAAAAAATATTAACGTAAAAATATCCTCAATAAAAAGGAACCTTCATTTTTTATCAAAAAGCATGAAGGGAAGATTGGCACGCTTCTGATGGAGCTAGGATACGATTAGTCTGGTCAAACACGTAGGTTAGATTATACATCTTAATACTGTTGAGCTGCTAATTCCTCCGCTTGTTCTTTAATAATACATGTTTTAAACTGAACAATCCTTGTGTATGTGTTTGTAATTCTTGAATTCACAGACTCGATTACTATTTCGAACTCTGAACTGGTGTAACTATTGAGGCTCAGACCAACTGGCACTAGTTTTCGATAAATCAAATTACTACAGTACATAATTATACACGATGTACATTTTCATAAAGTAAAAACGGAGACATCAAACTCGCGGTCAAAGTTTTTCAAAAAAATAAAAATACCTGGAGTGATAGAACTTGGTCCGGGGATTCCGACCGTGTGCTTGAAAATTGGACCACTAAGAATTTGTCAAAATAACCTGGAAACTGGCGGTCATTTAGTTGACCGACGCTGAAAACGTGCGATCAAGTTAACCGTTTAAACTCCAAATCCTGCTATACTAGGGGTTAAAAATGTGATTGAAAAATTTCCTCTCAGTTGGTTGAGCCTGTAACTGGGGTTTCTTTTGCTGCTTGATGATACGTCGTTCGGTTAATGTCTGGCATTTGGACGGAGGTGGTTGAAACGGATCGATAGACTATCATAACGGGTTGAAACTGACCACGAACAATTTTTTCTTTCACATCTTTCAGATCATCTCCGATAGAAGTGATGGTTGAGTCGTCAAATGACAACCATTTACAATCTTTATGAAACAAAAATACGTTGTTGTGATTCCGGTAATAACCAACAAAAGCCTTTTACTGGGTTTATTGAAAAATTAATCAGTTTGTATTCGTTACCTATGAGTACAATGTAATGATTTGACTTTGACGAATTAAAATTGTCTATGGTATCATGATGATACTATAATCATTTCGTAATAATCCTATAAGTTAACAGTCATGCGCAAATTGGGTAGCTAGCTACCCATTTTCACTTTATTTCTAAATAAAAAGAGAACGGTTTGTGATACTAGTAATAAAAAACGGACAACGGATTTGAAATAAAAAAAAAATACGTTTTTATATGGGAGAAAAATATTTTTTTAGAAAATTGTTTTTACGTTCGGGTCCGTGGAGTACGAGGGTTAAGGTTGAAAATCACACCAGTAAAAGAATAAGAACACGGCTTCAAAATAAAATAATAATCAAAAAAATCCGTTCATTGTTTGGCGCGCTAGAGCAGATTGGGTAGCTAGCTACCCCAGATGCGCATGACTGTTATAGTAAACTCGATGCACATGACAATTAAGACAAGAAAAAGTAAGAATTGGACAGGTCGTTTTTTCGAAAACAAAACTGTTAGTACAGTTTTGTTCAGCTCGAACTTTTTTTGATTTTTGCCTTTTTTTGCCGCGGCATGCCGAATGGTTAAGTCAATTTTTTTTTCGAGCTGAACAAAACTGTACTAACAGTTTTTTTTTTTGAAAAATTGACCTGTCCAATTCTTATTTTTTTCTTCTCGAATGTTTTAGGCCTATTAAGTTGCCAAATTGGCCCCTATTATAGGTTAAGTTAGTGGTTTTAATAAAATTGCTTAAAATAATACCAAAAACGACTCAAATGTTAACCAATCTTCACAATCAATTTTTATTCACGTACAAAATAAAATCGTTAAAAATTCGAACTTTGTGTAGGATTTTTTTTGACAAAATCACTATTCTGGCCATTTATTAATATAAAAAGGTTTTATTTATTTCAATAAAAAACCCATAAATAAAGGGTAAGCTCTGAATCGGGTGAGACAGATTCGTCAAACAAGTCTTTCATTTTAACTGATTCCGGAATTTTGTGGCAAAATTTTTCGACGCTTTCTTTCGAAATTTCACCACTTTCCCATCCAATGCACAAAATAAACAAAACTGGTTCATTTAGCAGTTCATTAGTTGTTGTCAATATTCCAGTACACTCGTCATTGTTACAAGGCCGTGATTTTTCTCCACGCAAAATGGATGTTAAATGTTCGCCTTGTTCGAGATCAAGAACCGAATTCGCCGGAATCCAACGGCACATCTCATTTTGAAAAAATGTTCTGTTTGAATTGGAGCATCTTAAATGAAAATTTCGTTTTAGAGTTAAAAGTATCCAATAAACAAATTAACTCGCAAGGGTTAGTGTGTGCATATATGCACACGACTTGGTTTTTCGTCAATGTAAGGCATCAGGAGGCCCCGTAGGGCAGAATTGATGCTGCTAACCCCCATCAACTTTTCGAGAAAATTCCATTGGCGGTATTTTTTGCGTAGGTTGGATATTTCAAACAGCTCTATTGGGGCCCTGGTGGCCCAAATCAATTTGTTTAAGAAATTAATAATTGTCTGATCGACGTAGTTTGACGAGCTCTACAACTTGGGGTTACTAGTTTAAGCAGAATTATTGCGAATTATTGTGAATTTTTAAGTGTGTGCATACGTGCACACAATTTCCTCCTACGGTTTATCAAAAAGTCCTTCCCCGAAAGTTAAAAATGAGAAGCGTCACAGCCATGTTCGAATCTTAATTCCCTGCGATTTGTGACGTATTGCGTGGGTAATTTCATTGGCTCCATATTGGCCCAATGTGGTAATGTTATTTTCTAAATCAAGCAAACTTTATGAATAATTTTAGTTAATTTGTTATACTAATTTATACATTTTTTTGTCAAATTGACAGATAACACGTACTGAATACGTCAAGTTGTCGTAATCACCTTGTCGCATTTGTTCCGCAATAACATTCAACCGTTTCACAGTGAGTGAAGCTTGTTACAAGGAAATATGCTGAGAACAATAGTTAATATTTTTACAATCATAGGATGCTCAAAGAAGAACAATTGAAGTTTTTGCATAAAGGGCGGTAAATATCTCGAAAATCATAAATATCACAAATAAACATTTGCTTCACCTGCTTAGTTAACTCCACATGTTTTTATAACTTTCAAACACCCATATTAACTCGCAGGGGGATGTGTGTGCATATATGCACACGACTTGGTTTTTCGTGAATTCTTTTGGCGGTATTTTTTGCGTAGGTTGGATATTTCAAACAGCTCTCTAGGGGGCCCTGGTGACCCAAATCAAATTCTTAATAGTCGGATCGACGTAGTTTGACGAGCTCTACAACTTGGCTTTACCAGTTTTAACAGAATTATTGCGAATTATTGAGAATTTTTAAGTCTGTGCATACGTGCACACAATTTCCCCTTACGGGTTATCAAAAAGTCCTTCCCCTGAGAGTCAACAAGCATGATTATTTGCCACCAACTTACCCAGAACAAGAAGTTTCTTCTTTACTTCTGAAATAATACATGTTGTGGATAAAGCAATCATCACAATCCTCCCAATATTTTTCGGATATATTTTCATGAAGGGATTGCATGACTGTCATATAAACATCACTGGGCGATCCCATGTTGCCCAAACGGAAAATATTGCTCGATTCGGTAAGCGCTGCTCGAAATTCATTTGGCGAAATTGACTTTCTGAAATTATATTTGAAGTTATCAGTACACCATGCTCGCTTTGAGTGATATCAATTATGGCGAAAGAATGTCTTAACTGAATAAAACCGGTATTTTCACAATTTTCCATGACAAAATACTATTTATGAAAACTTTGTAAATGAAGCTGGATGTTATATTTTTTTATTTAATCTGGAACTCTTTCAAAAGTTTTATTAACAAGTTTCCTAATTGACTTGTATATATTTTTACAGCTTTTTTTATGAAGGCAATGAATGTGTCACCGACGACAATATTCAGAACATTTTTTAATTTTTTTGGCGATATCGGTGAGCAAAATTCAGTGTTCTGTAAGGTGTTTTCTTTAGGTAATTGACCACGGCGAGTCTAATTATCGTACTTAAATAAGCCACCAACCAACCGGTTAGGAACAAACGACCAACAACTAGGAGATTTGATATTTTTACCGCCGTTACATCAGCTCAAAGCTCCTCAACGGATCTTTTTTGATCTTAAAACAACTTAATTGATATATCCCTTTTTCAATTAAAGTAGACGTTCATCGCCGCTCCTTGAGTTTCCTCATTTTTCTGACCTCATTATTTTACTGTTTTTAAATCGGAACAAACAAACTCGATCAGATTAACTTGATTTTTCAGTTATTTTGACAGTGTCAATGATTTATAAGGTTATTGTACGGTATTATACCTGGGCGAGTCTTTATATTTTAAAAGCAGGTCTTTGAGCTTGCATAATTGACAAGTGTGTTTTCGACACTGAAGATGATGCTCGACATTTTCAATAAAAATTCGAAACTCGTTTAAGTGAAAGAAAAATTGAAGGGTGGCATTTATCCAACAATTGTGCTCGCCGAACTTGTTCTCTAAACCACAAGGAATAATGCAACCATCATTTGAATCCGAAAGTTCACTCATGCCATAATTAGTAACTTCGTTTTTTTGTATCTNTTTTAATCGGGTCGGAATTTTTTCCATATAGTCCTTCAGTCTTTTGATAGTCATTCTTCCGATTTTTTGACCATATTTTTCCGTAAATATTTTAGCCCCCGTCGCGACGCGTCGTATCCTTCTCTTTATGATATTTTTTTAGAAATGCGATAATGCATTTTCTCAGTTTTATTACCAAAACTAAGCTTTAGTAGATCTTTTTGGCCAAAAAATATTAAAAACATCAACCCGGAAAAAGTGCACATCGAGAGGTTTATTTGGGAAAAATGGTCTGAAAAAAAGGTGCACATCGAGAGGTATTTACAAATTTTCGTGAAAAAGTGCACATCGAGAGAGACATGCACATCGAGAGAGTGCACATCGAGAGACCCCTGACTGTATTGAAAGTAACATGTCTCTAAAATATTTTTGATTTAATTTAATTTAATTTAAATTATTTGGGTTCAAGACTTGAACTTGAACCTTTCATAAAGTTTCTCGTAATTACGCTATTCGTATAAACTATCATTTAAAATTCATGTCGGTCACGTCCTTTTGGTTGACAAAAAAAAAACATTACCATGAAAATGATTAGGTATGAAATTGGTGATCATCTCAATGACAGTGATTTCATTCATTCTGAATGGACCATTCACTATCTATTCCGTAATTATAACAGTTTTCATACCCTAGAAACCGATGTATAAAACACAGGCCCTAGTGCTAGAGAGTTTTTTTAGCACAACCAAAAACCATGATATGCTCTGAATAAGTCTTACTGGGAAATTTCTGCGAGATACCTTTCTCAGAAAATTCTGTGAGATACACTTTCTGCGAAAAAACTTTTATTAGGAGAACGTATTTCTGCCACTGCGCCCCATTTGGAATAACAATAACGCCAAAATCACGGTGTGAAAATAACACTTTGATTTTTCAGTATTTTGACCTATTCTGGGTCATATGCTTAGAGAGAAAAAAAATAAGGGATGCCGACCTCAGAAAATCGAAAAAAACTGACTTTGCCATTGTACTCAGAATCAAAAAGTAGATTATAGGGGCCGAGGTCAGTTTTGCGCCAAGTTCAACGGGTCACGTGATAAATGAGTCATAAAGCCTCTATATAGGCCAAACTTCGAAAACNAAGTGAAAGAAAAATTGAAGGGTGGCATTTATCCAACAATTGTGCTCGCCGAACTTGTTCTCTAAACCACAAGGAATAATGCAACCATCATTTGAATCCGAAAGTTCACTCATGCCATAATTAGTAACTTCGTTTTTGGTATCTTACGGTATATATGATATTTATAGAGATCTCATATGGATGATAGTACCATCATAATTTAACGATTATTTTTGTGAGTATCAAATACGAGACGTCTTTCGCACCGAATTAGTCACTTGAAAAATAAAAATTTTTAATTTCAGGATTTTTTTCTCTCTTTTTTTTATTTTTACACTTATTTTTTTATATTTTTAACGTATTTGAGATATGAAATAAGTTAATAGATAACAATAAACAAAACAAAATGATTTATTAAAATACACAGGGTGCACAGTCATCCGACAGTTTCGAAAAAAAAATGCAAAAATAAATGTCTGTGTTGGCAGACTAGCTAGAAAACAATCACGATTTCTTTTCATTTGTTACTGTTAAATGAGAGCAAATTAGTAATTGACTGTTATTATACAGTAAACAGTCAATTCTGTTTCCGAGAACTTAAGTTTTACTCTAACTCCCAGTGGTCACATCGTGATAATCGTCACGAATCGACCTTTAAACCCAAATATCTCACGGAAAACGAGCTTGTACGAAAAATCGCGGATAGACGGGCCCAACCAATTTTTGAGACAAACATTTTGCGACAAAAAAAAATACAATGTTTTTTTTTTGAAATTTTTGCAGAATCCACACTTTCTAAAACAAGGTCGAAATTTGAGAAAAAAGATAATGACAAATTTGAAGATGAAAAGACCCCTACGGGTTATACAACAGGTCGTGACCCTTTGGAATTAATACGTAAAACATTTCTAATACATAAAAAACATATTGAAAGTAACATGTCTCTAAAATATTTTTGATTTAATTTAATTTAGGTAAATTATTTGGGTTCAAGACTTCACCTTGAACCTTTCATAAAGTTTCTCGTAATTACGTTATTCGTATAAACTATCATTTAAAATTCATGTCGGTCACGTCCTTTTGGTTGACAAAAAAAAACATTACCATGAAAATGATTAGGTATGAAATTGGTCACCAATTATTGGTGATCATCTTAATGACAGTGATTTCATAAATTCTGAATGGACCATTCACTAACCATTCCCTAATTATAACAGTTTTCATACCCTAAAAACCGATGCATAAAACGCAGGTCCTAGTGCTAGAGAGCTTTTTTAGCACAAACACTAAGTACAAAGACGAATGATCGCCATATCATATGGCCCATATGGCCCATATGGCCCATATGGTCTGAATAAGTATTACCGGGAAATGTCTGGGAGATACCTTTCTTAGAAAATTCTGTGAGATACACTTTCTGCAAAAAAACTTTTATAAGGAAAATTTATTCTGCGAGATGCCACTGTGCCCACTTTGGAATAACAATAACGCCAAAATCACGGTTTGAGAATAACACTTTGATTTTTCAGTATTTTGACCCATTCTGGGTCATGTGCTTATTTCGACCAAATTTTGGACTACACCACATGGCTACGGAACTTCACAAAACATTTGGGGAAAAAAGGTGTTAAGTTTAGGGGCGTTAAGTTGCGTAGCCAGGCGGTGTATATTAACAGTCATGCGCATATTGGGTAGCTAGCTACCCATTTTAACTTTATTTCTAAATAAAAAGAGAACGGTTTCTGAAAATAAAAAAACGGACAACGGATTTAAAATAAAAAAAAATAAAAATATTTCTTTTTAGAAAATTGTTTTTATGCTTGGGTCCGTGGTCGACGAGGGTTAAGGCTGAAAATCACCAAGTAAGGAAAAAAGAATAGTGCTTCAAAATAAAATAATAATCAAAAAATCCGTTCATTGTTTCGCGCGCTAGAGCAAATTGGGTAGCTAGCTACCCCAGATGCGCATGACTGTTATAGTAAACTCGATGCGCATGACTGTTAATTAAATTGAATTTGAGTTTTTGAATTACTTCAAATATATGACCACGCACCGTAAAATTAAATGTGTTTTATGTATACTTCCTATTAGCGTGACAACGAAATTCAATAAATTACTATATAAATGCAACAAAAAATTCCGTCTTTCATTTTGACAACTTATTTCGTTATTTTCGTTTGAATCCAAGTTTTAGTTTCGAGATTGGCGATGATGTTGTGGGATGCGCGAGAAGCCATACCGACAAATGATCGTGACGTTTCACCACACGATTGTAAACAAGCAATTATGCATGCTGCATGGGCAGCCTTTAAGCAATCATAAACCGACAATGCAAATTAACCCTATTAATCAAAATTTTAGATTTTTTTTTGAGTTATGGTTCTGGTTTCTCGCGTTGTTTGGTTCATTAATTTACAAAAAAAAATATATAAATATCCTCTAATGGTATACACGTAGTCTTATGATTGATAAAACACCCCTAAAAGCAACGAATAAGTGACTAGGTCAGCTAAGCCAATGCCTTGAAGAAAATTGGTGGATGCGTGCCTGTAAAACACTATATAATATAGTGGTTATATACGGTAAAACCGGTATAAAATACGGTAAAATGCACGATTTGATGCGCTTAACTGGGAACAGTTCACAGAAGACAAAGTAGTGTTCCTAAAGAATCGTTTCAGAAATCGCTTCTTTTGTAAAAAGTTAGAAAAAAAAAATTGGACAGGTCAAATTTTCGAAAAAAAACTGTTTGGCCATTGAACTCAGAATCAAAAAGTAGAATATAGGGACCGAGGTCAATTTTGCGCCAAGTTCAACGGGTCACCTGAAATTCTTATTTATGGAAAACTTCAGCATTTCGCAATTCAGTAAAATTTCGAAAAACAGTCTAATTTGCACTTCAAAATGTCGTGAGGAAGTTAACCTAGAAAAAAACATTGTCAAATTATAAAACTGTTATAATATTCATTGACATTATTTGCAACGTAAACACATTCGCTTGAACGAATTAATTTTCCGAAAAAAAATCAGAGCCCTTGAAAGACAAAATAGATTTACTCCAAGTCAAGAATAAGAAAAGTTTATATAACAGTAATTGCTATTAATTAAAATTGCATATTCTCAAACTAATAAAATGACAAAAAAAGCATAAGGTCAAGCTAGAGAATTCATGGTTATTAACAAGTCTGAAACTGAACTTAACGGTTTTACCAGTCAAGAACCAAAGTAGATTGCACCTACATTAGTGGTTTGTTATACTAATGGTATTAAATTTTGTATACAGATAGTAGGCCCATTTTTAGTTAGGCATGATTAAGTTAGGCATGACAGAGTTAGGCCCGTAGAAATAGTTAAACTTGTTTATGCCTAAAAATATTTCGTAAGCTTTTCTCTCACCTTCATCCGACTGCACTCAGAAATGTAGACGCGATACCGACAATCACTTGATTTCCATCGATGTCTTGCATCAAGCAAGCGGCACAGGCGTAGTCTGCTACATCTGTGACTAAAAATAAGGGGCGTCTGAAATCAGGAAACTGTATAATCCGCGCGGTTGAAAGTTGCTTCGTCACCTTCTTGAATGCTGATTTAACTCGCTCTGAGCACACAGGTCTTCGAACAAAACCGAACTTCGACCACGGACTTCGAACCGTAGTTCGAACCAGAACTTCGAACCCAAACTTCGAACACAAACCGCAGTTCGAACAAAACCGAAGTTGGAACATGGACTTCGGTTTTGTTTGAAGTTCGGTTTTGTTCGAAGTCCTGTGTGCTCGCGCGCTCTGGTGGGTTTAGCTTTGTCGCAGGAAATCAGTTGCTGTCGGCCTGCTGATGGAGGTTGAATTGAACGAATCTCACACTTTCGTTCCCCAGATTGGTAGGAAACTTTCACAAACAGGTAATTTTTAATTAATAATTTTCCGGCACACTTTTTTTCTGTCATATTGTTCCAAAATTTTTAAGTAGTTAACGGCCCACTAGCCTGTGGAAAATGAACCCCGTACGTCATCCGGTTAACCATTTGTGAATGTGTGGTTAAATCGACCAAAAATTGCCTAAGGGTGGTCGGAGAGCTTTCGAGAGTATGCTTATTCCATTCAGGACCATCGAATTGCTCATGGTTAAAAATTACGTAGGTAAGAACACAACGATAGATGGGACGGAGAAACCTCCGTCCGATGTGTTCAGGGAACTGTTTTAAATATGTGTTCAAAGCGTTTTTTACAGTTTGTTCGTTTTACTATTGGCTGGTCCAGGTTGATTCGTCTTTTTAAATGGGTATCAAAAACGACTAATTTTACTGACTATATCGTACGCTCAGACAAAGGTATGATAGATTGGACCAAATCGAACAAACTGCATAGTCGAAGCCCTTTTCACAAGGGATTTTGTTTAGTGTCCGTTGACGGAGCCCACCAACGCCAAGCACACCAACTCCAACCAACCAATAGATTTACTGTACATAATATAATTAAACCTATTTGTAAAAAAAAATTATTCAGTTTGAAATGTTATTATTGAACGTTTATAAACTTCTCGTTTATAAAATATCACAAATAAGAATTCGAAAAAAATGATTGCAAATAATGTCCTGCAAATTTATGGACGCGATTCTGCCTCTCGCGGCGCACCACTTTCTTTTAATATAGTTTTTAATGATTTTATACCTCCAGGATCTCCACCCACCATTTTATACCGATTATTTTAGACTTTTTTTTATTTTAACAATTGTTCGACATTTACAAGGATATTCAGATCAGAATTTTTATTCATTAGAGTCAAATTGATATCAAGTTGTCCCCTTTTTTAGTCTTTTCATCGATTTTCGTGGTGCTATTTAAGAGGTTAACTCTAACAATTAGAGTGTTTTTCGCCAAATGAGAGAAATCGTACTGTATCTCCTAGTAGGAGTGCAGTCATATGGAGCACCTGGATTCTTCCAGAAGTTATCGGTGAAACAAACGGGTAAGTTATAATTTTTCTAAAAAAGTTATGATACATGGTGAAATTCATTATTGTAGGCAAAGATTAGCCGTATTTTGTGAAAATGAAAGCAAATTAGATCGTGTGATTCATTTCAGTCTTTTTTGCTTAATATTTTCTGATTTTTTACGATTTTTCGTAAAATATAAAATTAGAGAACGATCTCATCTATTTCAAGTTTAAAGATCGAAACTAAAGTCGGAAGTAACAATATAATGAAAAACTTTTCAATTTAAAATTTATTCTTACGCTGGATTATTTTATCTCTTTTAAAATTTTTGAATAAATATCAACTTAACAAAATTCCTGGAAAACACCTCTTTTTGGCAATTTTTTGACATTTCCGCGTACGCACTATACTAAACTTGACAAAATTCCAAGAACTTAACAAAGGTCCTGGAACTTAACACCAGTTTCCCCCAGCGTTTTGTTAAATTCCGTAGACAAGTGGTACTAATACTAATAAATATAACCTAGTCAATTGTTAGCTAATCTTTTGCTTCGACAATTAATACATGCATTTGTGACATTTTTTTTGATGAAACATTTCAATCGTCAAGATTAATTTTTCCATATGCATGTTTTCAGATTTCAGTGTTATAGATAGGGGTGATGTTCACCCGATTGACCATATAAATGTGTACCAAATTTGGCGCGTTCTACAGAATTCTATTTTGGGCGCACATG
>SCLG01000043.1:707516-739210 GCA_004367875.1 Oikopleura albicans
GACCCGTCTGTAGCAAAAAACCTAAGGAAAATACGCACCGTGATCCGGTGAACAAATTATGTAAAATGCTACCGTATGGGGACGCTCTGACTGTGACGTTATAATAGCGTTACAAATCATAGGCAAATTTCTCAAAGCCTGAGCGTCCCCATACGATATATCGCCGTAGTAATTGCGTTTGAACTGAAAATTGCTCCGTAAAGCATCACTTATTTTATATACAGTTCCGAGTCGGGACTCCCGACCTTATTAAGACTTAATGCACTGTGCACACTCAATATCACTCGAATTAAACCAGCTTTTCAGTAGTGGTAAAAATAATTTGTCGGAAATGTTTGATAACAAATTGATAAGAACCGTATGGACATACGGTATGGACAAACTCAGATGGTGTGCGTTTATATTTACCGGTATTTGTTTTATGCTTATAAATTAATAACTAAACGTTAGTAACCAAAAGATGCACTTTTTTATCTGAAATTTCATTTGTCCCAACCAGTCATTACTGTCCTTATGTCCTTAATCGGATTCGAAGATAATCTTCGTATAATTTATAGGTCTGGTATAGTGACTGCCGGTCAGAGTGGCACCGCGGTCTCTCGGGGGAAAAGTTTTTTCAAGAAAACGGTTTTCGGAGAAATTCTCCGAACTTTTTGTTGGACTTTTTTTATTGAAAACACTTTTTTTCTCCGAAAAACGTTTTTTCCGACAGTAACTATACTAACTCTTTAAATATATCCTCCTTGAGTGTATTTAGGCGTTTTTATCGAGAAATATCAGGAACAGGCTATTATAGGTTATAACTGGTTTATAGGCCCACTAGCGAGATATGACGATGCTTACGAATTAAGTGGTATCTGAGTAATTGCAGAAAATCGTATCCAAATGGGTGCAATTATTTGCCAAATTCCGTCACTGACGTTTTATTTGGCTGTTTTATTGATATAATGAACTGAGACGTTTATAATTGTAGATTGTTTTTTTTTCTACAACACCTTTATGTATTTTCCAATGGTTCGACTTGTATTAATGCAAATGGGGAGCTAACGAAAGCGAAACCACAAAAATAAAATTAGCACGGCAATTTAAAACCCGTTTTCTAAATCACACAAAGTCATTATCATGCCAAAGTTGGGTTTTTATAATGACTGTCCAGTTTTTTTATGAAAATTAATTCCACTACCTATACTAATATCAAGTAACTTAACTTTTTAGCATATCAGATTTAGTAAGAAATAATTGCGAGAAGTAAATCACTCCAAAGGAGACTATTACTGTAAAATAATATCAGGTAAAAGAATTTCTCGGAATATTTTTTTGTTTATTTTTTGTAGTTTTGAGCCAAAACCCGAATTCCAGGAAGTCCACAACTAAAAATTTTGGTTTATTTTTCAGGGAATTGTTACGATAAATGATAATGCAATTAATCCAAATTTCAGGGAAATTTTCCGGATAACATCCTGAAGGGCAAATCCGCCTAATATTTTTTTATATAAATTATCAAGTTTTCTTACTTGGACAAAAGTTTACCCACTTGGACAAGAGTTTTCCCACTTGGACAAGTACTTCCTATATTTTGAAGCCGAAATTCAGAAAATACCCTATAATTAATTCAGATAGAAACTTTGGATTAGCGAATCAAAAGCAGAACACGCTTCTTCCGTTGGGTTTGGTATGTCAAAACCCAACCCCGGTTACAAACCAACGATTTGTCGGTTCAAATGGAAAAATCGTCAACGGAACCGCCGCCGGCATTAATTGGCCGTTTTTAGTCCGACTCAAGGTAAAATGAATTTTTTATTAATTTTCATAAGATCAGTGTAGTAACGCAGTGATTTTCAAACGCGAAAAAAATAAACAATGTTACCATTTTTTGGTAACGTTACTTGACAGTGCGTCTGAGGCCTATGTGGCTTGTCATTGGTCATTTTTGAGCGCCCTCAGCCAATCACCGAAAGGCATATCATCAAAAGGCGATTTCTATCTTTTAAAAATTTTTTGTATTACAGTCCTCCCCCTCTAAAGTGCCGCTTTTAAGGAGAAATGTGCATTTCCGCTAAAACATTGTTTCGTGTTTTAAAATCAGGACGATATTACTACAAAGTAGGAGTAGGGACTGTAAGTGACAATAAATTAAATAATATACGTAATAAATATGAAGACAACTTTGATGTCTTTAATGCAAATGAGATAAGTGTCACTTAATTCCCTAAACATGATTTGGACAACCTTGTTTTCATAATGTCGGTTGTACAACTGTCAATAAGAAAAAAAATGACAATGAAAAAAAATAAGCAACACGCCATCTAAAAAACCCTAATTGACTTTGATCCAGACCCCGGAGACCAAGACGGAGGTGAAGAACATGTGCCTTTAAATTCAATTTATTTTTTGACATGTTGGTTTAGGTGTCACCGGAAATTCAGCGTGCTAAAAGTTTTTAAATTCAATTTTCGAAATTTCCAGACGGTTTTTATTTTTTTTTGTTTTTGACAGTTTCAAACGGATTAAACTCGTTCAGTGTAAGGCTGTTTTTACAACCACCATGCTTTAATGGGAAATCAAAGCGCGTATGTTCTCTCGGGCGAGTGTCTATTTCCCTGAGTAGGACAGTCACCCGAGATTTTGACCCAATTTCAGAAATACTTCAAATTGCTTGATTTTAAGATACATATTGTAAAGCGCTATGGCGCATCCCACGGTGAACCTTAGAAGTGTCTGCTGTCAACCGGTTAAAAGTTTACCACGAAAAACTGAAAAAAAGTGTTTTCTATTTTTTGAAAAAAAAAATCAAGTCGTTAACTCTTCTACTTCCTTTTCCTCAGATTCCCAGCTATAAGGGACCTGATTAACATGCCGTTTTCACACATCTAATAATGATTGTTTACCTGAAGGTAAAACCGACCTTCATTTGGCTACGCTCATATACTTACGATATAAATTGATTTAGATAGATTCAATGTTTCAATGTGGTGGCTCAATCCTCAATGAGCAATGGATTCTGACAGCATCACACTGTTTGCATAATATGAACTTCGTCCAGGTCACCATTGGTGATTTGATTAGAGACACCGAAGAGCAGGGTGAAATAAATATGATTTCACATGAATTTTTCACACACCCAAATTACAACCCAATTACAATGGAGAATGATATTGCCCTGTTGAAATTACCAAAGCCAATTGTTTTCAACGAACGGGTACAACCAGCATGCCTGGCCAAAACGCCGCCAGTTGTTGGTAAGCACTGTTTTATTGCCGGTTGGGGCAAGGTTTGAAAGTATTACCTATTTTTATCACACATTATAAATTTTGCTTTATAACTAAGAGTTGCGTACAACTTACTTACACCAGATGTTACACCAAACTTATTAACACCAGATGTACGGTACATCATGTACCTTTATCTTGTGTACCTCTATTTTGATAATTAGAGCCTATTTTTCATTATCTTGATTGATTTTGGTGAAAGTTTTCCACCTACGTATTTTTCATAATCTTGATCTTCCGCTATCTTGATACATTTTTCCAAAACAATTTGCTTACGCATTTTTTGAAGAATTTTTTTTCGAAATTAGAGTCCTTGCAAGTCCTTTCGAAGTGTATTAAAAAGGGACATAATCTAAAATTGCTCTTAATTGTTGTAGACCTAAAAATAAATAAGTTTGTTTGAGAAATCTTGGTTTTCTACATTAATAACTCTGATTGCGAAATATTTTTGCGTAACGTTATCCCTATTTTCCATTATCTTGTCGTCGTCTACGCAACTTCAACCATACGCTTACACAATGCACCGTTATGTTGACACATAAATAGTGAGCAGACCTGGAAATAATTTCCCTAAAATTGACAATAAAATAAAATGTTGTATAATAATGGAGGAATGATATTTTTGTATTATATAGAAAAACTTATAAGGAAATGTTTTGAAATTTTTCGAACCTTGTAATAGGGAACCGTAACTGCAGGAGGTTTACCGGCACCACGTTTGCTGGAAGCTTCTGTTCCAGTTATTTCCGATGACAAATGTGCCCGTGCCGAATCGTATGGTACATGGTACAAAAAAGAGACCATGGTTTGCGCTGGAAAGTTTGATACTGGCGGTACCGACTCATGTCAGGGCGACTCTGGGGGTCCCCTAATGTGCGTAGAGGGCACTCAGCCGATTCTCACGGGTGTGGTGAGCTGGGGAGTTGGATGTGCACAAAAATTGAAACCTGGAGTTTACAATCGAATTTTTGTCTCGCGAAAATGGATTGAAAAGTCTGTTTTGTTGGGAAAATCAGCTGACCCAGTTTGGATTTAATTTTATATTGATTACTAAGGTTTTCCAACCGCATTTTTTTTCCGGTTGATGACTATTATTTTGTTATTCCGCTCTTCACGGTGTCTAAAACATGACATGGATCTTTTTGAAGTTCGAGAGTACAGCCGAGCGCAGCTGGATTTTTTTTGTTCCAGCCCGAGACGACAGCTCGGTTTTTTCTGACTTATGCTCCTGGTTATCTTGAAAATTTCGCGTGACTCATAACTTATGAGTCATAAGGTGAAACTAGGGAAAATTTATTCGGGTAAAAAATAAAATTAGGCCCTTGTGTGCCTGATTTTTCAACGGAGTTACGGTATTTCTCTTACTAAGACTAAAACCGGTGAACCTTTACTCAGGGTGTGGTTTTGATTAATAATTCGTTTTCTCGGTCGCACTAATCAAACCTTAAATCCTCATCACCAGATAGTCTCGATGAAGAAAAGCCAAAACCGGCCCCAACAACAACACAACGGTTTACAACGAAGTCAACAATAAAGCCCACGTCAGACGTACCAACTGTTCCTCTTCCGGCAGCCCCATTATTGCCGAATAATCTAAAATGTACGGCAAATACAATTGATAACCGATACGGAAGGAATGTGTTTGAGAAAAAAAATACCATTTTTGATTTTTGGGGTCTAACGGTCGGAAAGGTGTAAAATAAATAATTTTGAGATATTGGTGTGAGGAAAAAAGTGTCACCGAGCAATTTCGCTTGTAGGTGCAAAACAGTTTTCGGTCGTATCTATTGTACGACCCGCGTTGAGCTCGGTGACAAACTGACGACCCACACCAGTACTTCAAAATTACTTTTAGACTTTTCTTTTTTTTTGGAATCAAAGGTCTACCACAAAACCTATTAATTTGAAGTTTAAAACACAAATAATAGCCGATTGTATCGCAGTATGATGACCGCCGGCTTATTTGATCGTATTATTATGGGCCAAGAAGTTCAAATTAACTCGTGGAAATGGATCACCCATTTTGGAACTTGTGGCGCAACATTAGTCGCTCAACGATGGGCGCTGACGGCGGCTCATTGCTGCAATCCAACCATTCTGGGCAAACAGATCACTTTTGGCAGTACGCATTTTGAGGGGCACGGTGAAATGACGAAAGACGTCAAAATTGTTGATTTTCATTTGCATGATGATTTTAAAACCGACACTTTTGAGAATGATATTTGCCTCTTACAACTGAGTGAAAATATTCAATCAAATCCAAATATTGCTCCAGCGTGTCTTCCGCAAGATCGTATGTCGTCTAGTAGGGGTTACAAAAAAAAATAATAAGTATAATATTCTTTAAAAAACCCTCGGGTTGTAAGGGCGTGATACAGAAAGAAATCGCGCACGACGACACGGGGTCCTTAGGACGGGCCATCGATAGGAGCAAGGGTTGCCTGATGACGGATAACTCTTAAATTTCAAATTCAGGGACCTTCAATTAGGGTAAATCAAAAAGTATTGAAAACCCTCGATCTCAAACATATGATACTTAATAGTTCATTTCATTTTGAATAAGTCTTGCTAAAGTGGCTTAGGTCGTACATACGGTATGTAAAACAAAAAAAATGTATAACTGAACCTATAAAACATGTATAAATCTATGACCCCCTGTCTAACGTATACTTGACATCATATTCATTTATTTGCAATAACACTCTCAAATGTAAATTGTTATTCCAAATGCAAACTGTTATTTCAAATGACTAGGTGGTGTATGTAACATACAGTATGTTAAATGTCTATTTTAGCCGTGCCACATAAATATGTATGATTTTGAAACCCCTTTTAGTTTTAAAGGCAATTGTTTCATTGCGGGATGGGGTGTTATGCAAGAGCAGTCTTCAGCAGTTCCCACAAATTTGCAAGAAGCTCAAGTACCGTTTGTCGATCACCGAACCTGTCAAAAAATCTTTGAGACGGCTGGTACGATTTTTGACGATAAAATGATGTGCTTTGGTGGTAAGCAGTCGGATAGTTGCCAGGGTGACTCGGGTGGACCCTTAATTTGTGTCGAGAATAATACACCCGTTTTACGCGGTATTGTAAGTTTTGGTAAGGGATGTGGACGTCCGGGATTACCGGGAATTTACACACGAGTCTCCACATACATCAATTGGATTGATGAGACAATTGAGCGCATGATGGCGCGTACGAGTTGTGGGCCAGTTCGCTCCGCATTTCAGGTAATTTTTTTTATCTAATTTTATGATACTGATTGTTTCAACATGTTCAAAAGGTACACATTTTTGATATAACCAGGTGCGCCGTTATGTTACAAAACCAAATCAAAAAAAGTGTAACATAACGGAAAATTGAAACACAACGGCGCAGTGCGTAGGCGATTTCGTTGGAAAACGCGAGAAAATATAAATTGTTGTTTTTTTGTACAAATTGTAACATAACGGAAAATAGTGATTACGTAACTCGAAAACATAGGAAAATAAAGAACAAGTTGAATTTAAAAAACGTAATATAAAACTTGTATGTTAATTTTAAAAAAAGTTGTAACATAACGGCCTAGTGCGTGGGCGATAATGCTGGAAATTTTTTTTTTTGCAAAAAAATTTAACAATAACGGGACGAACCGGAAAAATTGTAACATAACGGGTTGTAACATAAAAGCGCACCTGGTGTATGTGTTTTGTTATTTTTATTAGGTTTCTGGACTTAAAATAATATTGTGAATTGTTAACTATTAGGGGCAATGATTTGAAATAGTAAGAATCTTTCTGAATGGTATTTCTAACTATGATAATGATACAGGGGGAGCGCCAAGTAAGGGCACTCCAAGTAAGGGTAGGAACGCCAAGTAAGGGTACGCCAATTAAAGGTAGATAAGAGTCTCCAATTCAAAAGTTTTTTGTTATAACTGATTATTTTCGTAATTTAAATGTATTTTTATTAAAAATATAGAATTAACGTGTCACCCTTATGACAAAATAAGACAAAATTGGTATAAGTGACAACGTCAAGTAAGGGTAGGGGCGCCAAGTAAGTGTAGGTTTTGAAAAACACGAAACCTACCCTTACTTGGCGCTCCCCCTGTATTTACATTTTTATCCTAAATCTAAATTTCTAGTTAATTGGTGATGACCTTCAAGTTGCATGCTCTGGCAAGCACTGTAACTTATCGTGTAAAACGTCAGGCAATGAGCCAAATGTACGAACGCTGACATGTATTAACCCGGTGAAGAAACGATGGTCCCCAAATACACGCAAAGTTGGACCAATTGCATGCCAGGATAGAACAAGTTTGAATTTGTGTGGCAACATTAAAGAGCTATATCGGTTCGACACGCTCATAAAAGTCACATGTGATGGCGGTAAGACATGCTCGACATCATGTCCCGCCGAGCTCGCACCAAATAAGGAAACACTCACCTGTCTCAATCCAAAGAGAAAGAAAATGAGTCCTCCAAGAGTAAGTTACTTTCCGTATGATGTCGCTGTCCTACATAAAAAGATCCTGTAATGAGACATTAATACAATAAGGCACACTCCCATAACTTATGGGAGTGTGCCTTATTGGATTAATGATGGGCCATAAGGGTTGTTTGTGTCATAACGGACGTTATTTTATACACTGCTTAAGGGGTTCTGTGGCCAATCTCGTCATCCAAAAATAGCCTGATAAACCCTCAGACGACCTGATAAACCGTTTTGCGGGTATAAACTCACAACCCAAGTGGCCTAATAAAACCTCAATGCGTGGGCGGCATAGGCGAAAAACTTTAGGGAAAAAAGTGGCCCGATAAGCGCACGAGCGGGCAAAGTGGCCTGATAAGGGGGACACATAAACCCTTAAGCAGTGTATAGTGTTTTGGGGGTGCAATGCCATAAGGACTAATTTTAATATTTCCAAACTTTAGAATACAATGATTAAATGTATTGCCGCCGACCGAGCCCCGACACATGTGAAACCGACCGGAAACACCCCAGCGTTTACAGATAACCGCGATCAACCCTTCACCATTCCAGCAAAGCCACGCAGCGGATGCAAAAATATTCGAAAACATCATTTATACAAAATGTATTTCAAATCGAATAAGAATGTTATTGTTAATTGTCAGTCAAGCTGTTCGAATGGAAGAGAGCCGTGTCGACGGCCCGATCAATCGTTTTGCAGGAATTGTAAACCATTTGAAGTTCAAATTTTTAACACTATTAACTCTTATGTCACATTCTAAGACTAAGTTTAGGTTGTTAACACTTTAATTATTTTGGGCCAATAGAACTCATTCATCAAAAACCAATTTTGTCAAATTATAGAACTTGAAAAGTTAGTAAAAAACTGTGGAAAAAAAGAATTCTCAAAATGTATGTCGTGAGCTCAAGATTTTTTTAAGGTTTAAAAAAATATGACCTTCAAAAAATTCTGAAGCTCACTACATACATTTTCAGACTATTATATTTCCACATTTTTATTTCGTTTTAAACTTCTATAATTTGGCAAAATTGGTTTTTGATTAAATGGGTTTTATTGGCCAAAATAAATAAAAGACTGTTTTGGCCAAAAAAAAAATGCATAACAGGGACCAATGACTCGTAAACAGATATTTTTTCTCCTTTTAATTTTTTCTCCTTATATTAGCTTCGAAAAGGTCGATTTTTATCACAAATTTCGAAAATAGGTCAATAATTTTACAATAAATATTAATTTCACTAATAGTTATGATTGATACCTGTAAATGACTCGCCCAACGCATACAATGTTGCTCTTTAAATATATCCTCCAGCTAAATCCACGTGGTGTCCCAAAACACACATAATTATATATTTGCTAATGCTTGTCAACGCATTGGGACACCGCGTGGATTGAGCTGGAAGAGATATTAAAAGAACAATACCGTTTGTCCGCACCTATAAAAGGACCCCTGAGACATATCATTGATTGATATGATATCAATCAACCGTCAAAATCAGTTATATGTTTACATTTCTATAGATTTTTATGTGGGAGCGGTCGTGAAGCAGCGCCGTCGTTTGTGGCCGAGTGTCTCAAACAAAAGAAGAGTCGCTCCTGGCATCTAACACCACTTCCCTCCATGCCACCGAGATGCTGATGACCGAAGTAAAAAAAACAGCACAGTCTCTACAGCGAACCATGTAATCGATATGAATATAAAACTAAAAGACCGCTTTTTTTCGTTTTGGGGTAACAGCAATCGACGTGATTGTCTGTTGATTCAAGAATGTGTTTGTACATACGCAACGTTTTTGATAAGAATAAACTTATATATCAAGTTGAAAGTCGTGAATATTTTTGTGAACGCAACAAAAATCGGAAAAAAAAACTGATAATTTATCAGTACCGTTTTTGTGCCCAAATAGTGATCCATCCCGTTTCTAGACCATATCTCATAAGACCCGGGCCCGTACAATTAATTTTTTCCCCGGATCATACTGTATTTAATTATTGGAGATAATAGTTATTTCCATAACTTTTCTGTTCCAATGGCTATAGTCCCATTTTGTGTGTGTAAATTATGAGCTTATAACCCGCGGGGCCATAGACATAAATCGTATGTCGCGTTGGTTAGATTATGACTCCTGGGGCTATACTTTCAAATCGTATGCCGCGTTTCACAAAATGTGGCTCGCGGGGCTATAGTATCAAAAAATTCGCGCCGTGACCAAAATAACGTTATTTTTGTATTGGCAGGGGCCATAGTTTTGGGCCACCAATTATTGTGGGCGTATAGGGCCTATTTATTAGAAAAATTGTTTTTACCATATTGTAGAGTTCAAAAAGTTAGTGAAAAAAGTGTAAAAAATAAAATCCATAAAAAGTTCAAATCTCATAAAGAGTTCGTCTCAGACTTTTTATGCTAACACTTTCTTACTACTTTTTTTTTACTTTTTGAGCTCTACAAATCAATCAAAATCACTACAATATGGCCAAAACAATTTTTTAATAAATAGGCCCTATATCATATAGCCTATATGATATAGGCTATATGCCAACAATAATTAAATACGGAATGCTCAGCGCAAAAAATCTTCATTGTACCGGGTCGTATGAGATATATGTTTCAATATTTATTTGATTATTAATCAATTTTAAAAAGACCTTCTGTTCTTAAAAGTTTAAAAGTTTTTAATAAAAAAGTGATAATATATACGTTATGGGCGGTAAATGTGCGGGGTTGACTCAATATTTTTCAGTTCAGTTTTATTGTGACAAATTTTACGTCTTGTTTCAAAATTACCTCTCGATGTGGACAAGAATGAAATAGTACTCGTCTATTAGTTTAAAAAGGACAACCTCTTGCATAAAAATTGCTACTTTAAGCGATTAGTGTTACTTAAAGTGGCGTTACTTTAAGCAGGTAGGTGATGTTACATCACTGACCTATTTACAATACGTTTTGCACAGAAATAAAAAAATGAAAAAACTCGTAAAATATGTTTTTCCTTGCTGAAAGATTAGATAGAAAACACGTTTTAGATCGGTGACTCGGGTAAAGGACGCTTCGAGTGGGGATATGCAGTTTTGCGCTTTTGGTAGTAGCGAAATGCGAGTACGCAGCCGATTGTCAGTAGAACCCCTCCCAGAATTGAACCAAGTGACGCCAAAATGAGTTCTAATTGAGTAATTATGTGACCTTCGTTTTCGAGATCAATTGTGTCTGTATTTTGAATGATCCAGTCCATTACGCCGAAAGGAGCCCACCAACCTGTTATTGCTAGAAATATATATTTAAAAATATATTAGAATAATTACAGTTCTTACTCCTTTTTCGGACGTCGTCGCTTCTCGAAAATACTGTCCGAAAAAGGAGCATAGTCACAAAACGGGTCATTTTTCTTTTAGAATGGCCCCATTTTGGCCGAAAAAGCGTCCGAAAAAGGAGAAATTGTCCCAAAAAGGAGCGTCTGAAAAGGAGAAGGGAATGTGATATATTTTTCAGTATCTAAAAGACAAATTTACCAGTAAAAATGTCTAAAACGTTCGCCTACGCCAAACGAACTATAATCATTTATGAAAAATCTCTCGCAATTTATCAAAAATCATTTTTTTGGAAAATTTCCTTAAATTTATGGATATTTTTGATAAAAATTCCCGCTCGTGCCGTTATCGGGTCTAAAAATTTGATCCAGTTTTTCTGACATTCCACGGTGAAATTTCCACCTACGCTCTGCGGTCAAAATTACGTCATCAATCAAATATTTTCTCGAATTTTCAACCGGATCAGGGCGCAGCCGAAGGGGTCTGAATATATAATTATATTATATACACGAAAATTATACATGTATGAGATTATAGATAAAACGACAGTTATTTCACTATACTACTCCGTGATATTGCACCAAATTCTCTGTTACTTACAATTGCACTGGGAACCGGCAAAACTAGCAACTCCAAACTGCTTATGTTTACCGCCAATTTTGCAAAATAAAGGACCCCCAGAGTCTCCCGGACATCCACTGCTTGCCTCGGCACCAGTTGTTAAAAAGCAAAAATCCCGACTTTTATCGTACGACTGAAGAAAAAAGGAACAGTCGTATTCCGCATCATATTTTTGGCTGCCCTTCTGTAAATATGTTTTATAAATTGCACCGCCACCGGCCCCTGCCCGACCCATACCAACGATAACGCATTCACCGCCTTGCTTAACAATATTTTCGTATTCTTCTTGACTTCTGAAACCAGGGTTGAAAAAGCTACTTAATAGTTTGTGTTTATTTTCTCGGTGATGACTCATCGCGTAAAACACTTGCAGTGACCACCACCTAGGCTGTCCACGGTCCAGGGTTCGTGGGCGCCACCTCTTAAAATCACGCAACTTTCGGATCCTAGCTATTTTGGGGTGGACATTTTCCACTGGAGAATCCGATTTTAGGCCAGTTTTTCGGGATTTCCGGTTTTACCGGTAATTATCGGTACTTAAGCAAAAAATCCGAATCTGATGTCTTTTTATTGATTTTACCAATTTATGACCGATATTTAACAGTTTTACGAAATTGGTGAACGAAAATTATCGGTTAAAAGTTGTTTTAGATGTACTTTTGGCCAAAAATCCGAATATGATGTTTTTTATTTGACTGATTTATGACCCATGTTCATCGTTTTCACGGAAGCCTAGTATTACGTAATTTAGTCGGTTATTTTTAACGAGAAGAAAAATCCAGTTATACCGCAAATAGCCGATTAAAATAGGTGATCAAAGGCACTATGGGAAAAATTGCTGCGAGTTATTTAAAACTCCAATACACCCGAGGTTGAGCCTTTGGCTTACAGACTGGCGACGGTTAACAGCGCACCCTGTGTATTTTAAACCCTGGCCAAGCGCAACTGATACTGCTTTGCGACTCAAATGAATTGGTTCTTCTAGTTTCAATATCGTATAGTCGAAATTTGTCATTCCATCACTTTCTCGCTTCGAATCCGGATGATTTATGACGCTCTGTACTTTCACAATATGATCATTAGCCTAAAAAAATAGTAAAATTAAATTGCACAGACAACCGCGATACCGGTTGACTCAGTTCGGCTTTTGTGACCGGCCAGGTTCAAACTTAGAAAAATCAATATTTTTTTTGGTCGCTAAAAGTTTTAGCCTAAAACCATTAGAGGGTAACTCGATGGTGCAGAGCACGTTTTTGATGTCAATTTTTCATTTCAACCCTTTTGTCATCTTTTTTTCAGGTATGAAAGTGCATTTGGGATCCTTTTTGAGGAAACACTTGGGTTCTTTTTTTTGGCAAATATAATTTTTGATGCAGGTGAAAATTCGTTTTTAATAATCAAAATTAGGACTAAAATGAATTGAATTTTTTATGTATTCAAATGTGTATACGGTGTACAGTACACCACTTACCTAAGTAGGTTAAGACTAAGTTAGTTAACCATTTTTTTTTTCTCAATTTTGAAAGAAATCGTCTAAATTCAAGTAAGTTAACATTTTTTTACGATTTAAGGTACTTCCGCTTACGTAGTACTAAACTAAGTTAACATTTTTCAAATAAGTCACCAGCTTTCACCCTTTAATTTTGTTTACTTATATAGGTAGGTGGTTTATATGAAATCGTAAGTAATACCATTTTTTCCCTTCTGATTGATCCGTAGCGAATGGACGCACCCGTTTGAATGTTACAATGTGTGGCTGTCAAAACATGATGAGAATCCAATATTGTGCCACCACAGAAAACATCGTCCCCTCCCATGATTGAAACGTACATTGGAAATTCGTGTACCGATTTTACATTTGATCCACCGACAACACGACCTGAGAATACATGATTCCGTAAATGGCCATTTTAGTATAAAACTTGAGTCCTTTTTTTCTTTTTTATAATAGAATATGCGCGTATAACCAGTCCCATGACAGAGCAGCCCCGCGAAACGGGGCTCAGTATGCGTGTCTAACCATTTCCATAACAGAGCAGCCCCGTGAAGCGAAAGATACATCTATGAGCTTTGTAAACCGATAATTATGACGCTTATTTTTTTTCAAAACCGATAATTATCGGTCAATAATTGGTCAAATACAAAAATGGACACCAATTTCGTGTTTTTCAGCGCAAAAGACTCCTACATCATTTTTAAACCGGTATGTTCTATTATTAAATTGCCTATTACTGATAAATACTACGGTTAAACCGGTCATGGAAATGGTTATACGCGCATATTTGTGAGGCTGCTCTGTCATGGGACTGGTTATACGTATCACATTTTCCTCGAGCTCAAATAAAAATCATGAAATACACCACCTAACCATTTGAAATAGCAGTTTGTATTTGAAAAAACAATTTGCATTTGATAAAACTCTTTTTAGACAATTTTCTCAGGGTCTACGCCAACGCACTAGTTGAATACAGGTTTAGCCTCATGAAAATCGGCTGAGCGTTTCTAGAATAGACCAATTTTTCTTTCAATGGGGTGCTCCTATTGGCCAATATCATTTTAAAATATGCCGACACGGTTTACAGAAACGCGCAGCCGATTTTCATGAGACTAAACCAGTACTATTCAATAAATACCACCAGGTTGATACCACCGATTTTGGATGGTACTCCTAAACCCGAAGTTTGTGGGCAGCAAACCCCTAACCTCAATAAATAGAGTTTACTATCTAAATATACACCCTGTTTCCGTAACACAGGTTACCTGGGTCAGGTACTATAACGGTCAGTATAATAAAATTTCAAGTACCTCTTTTCCTCTTTCCATTAGCTGACGATTCTAATGAGCCAAGAAAACATAAAATAATCCTAAATTGCATTTGTCTCTCTTTTTTATGCTAACAATGAAAAAAAAAATATTAGAAAAACATTCAGCAAATTGTTATAATATATCTAGAAACACACATTTCTTTCCAAAAAATATTTGTAAACAGTTTTTATAAACATATTTTTCAAAAAAATAATTTTAAAGCTTATAAAATAACCACCTACCTACGAAAGTTAACACTAAGTAAGTTAACAAATTTCAAGTAAGTTAACTCCCAGGCGGAAGTGCGTGTATATGCATTATCCCGGAAGAACGGTGAAAATCTGATTAGGGTTTTTAACGTTGTGTTTTCTCTCGCCGTCTAGTGGCCCCAGTTAGGACACGTGACGCACGTAGGAGCCGGGAACGAATAAGCGTCGAGCATTTAGACTCGCTGGGCCGAGGTAGTTGCCGAGGCGTGACTTACTGTCCACTAGGCACAGTCGCGAGCCGGAAGAAGGGCTAGCAGAAGGAAACCAAGCTGTTTTCAATCAGCTCGCCATCAATGCGGTTTTTAGATACTTTAATTAACCAATGTTGATTGGCGGCTTGGCGGTTCCAAATCACAGACGTCGCGACGAATCTAAATATTTTTTTATTGTTTGGAAGACAACTCTTAATTAAGTTATTATAGACACACAACTTGTTTTTTCGTCGATTTAAGGCATAGGCCTCCGTACCGTAGGGCAAAACGGGTATTGGTGGCCCAACCTCAACTTTTCCAGAAAATTCGATTGACGGTGTTTTTTGCGTAGGTTGGAGATTTCAAACAGCTCTCTAGGGGGCCCTGGTGGCCCAAATCAATTTCTGAATACTCAAATCGACGTAGTTTGACGAGCTCTACAACTAGGCTATACCAGTTTTTTGAGATATTACGAATTATTGTGAATTTTTTAAGTACGTGTTTATATACACGCATTTTCCCCTACGGGTTCCCAAAAACTCCTTCCCCCTGAGAGTTAAGAAGCTTTTTTGCAATTTTGGAACAAAAACCCTCTAAATTCAAATAATTACCATATTTTTGGTGTTTTCCAGTACTCCCGCCTACGCACTACTCAATTAGAGTAAGATAACACCCTTTTCACTATGATTGTGTTAACTTACTTCGGTGGTGTTATACCGTACTTCTTCTAACATAGAAGAAACATCGTATTATAAAGGGCCATAAGTTATGGCCCATAACCGATCAAACTTGACCATGGCACTTGTTAACATGCCAGGAAAAATAATCAATCTTTGCTCTTTTTTAGCCAAGTGAATTCCTGGAAACTATACATATAAATGCGCATTTTTATCAACATGTGGACAAATTATAGAGGCGATTAAAAGAAACATCCTCGTATCTCTGAAAATTTGATCCTCTTTTTAAAACTCATAAATACCATGCTGGATTAGAAACAAGAACCTGGTAAAACAGAACACGGTACTCAAAAAGTCATTCAATCCAACATAGAATTAGAGAGCGCTTATATAAGAAAAACGGCGATTTCGAATCGCCTCAGACAGGAGTCCTAGATACATAAAAAAAATAACGAAAGAAATAAACAGAGAAAGCTGCAAAGAGAAAAAAACTGGGTTCGGGAATGTTGGTGATATCGATAGCCGCCATTTTATCGGGCACATCTGCGTATTTACACGATGAGAAGCATACGGAGCCGTCAGAACACGGCTGTGAGATCAAAGAACTTCATAAGGAACGAATACATACTTTTAACCCATCCATGCATGGCGGCACATTCTGTGCCAGGTTCACCTTTCGAACGGTATAAAAGGGCTACAAACTGGCGGGCAATTTTTGTTTATTTTTGTTGACGAAAAAAATGCCCGCCAGTTCGATTCCTCCATTTTTTCGGTTTTGAATCAGTTTAGTGCGTGAAAATTTTCCATTAGAAAGTAATTCTTTGAAAACGAAATTTCTTATTTGGAAAATTTTATAAAATTTTATAAAATAATTAATTAAAGGGCATCAATTATAAAAAAAAATAATACCGTTTAGGGAATAATAACGTGCTTGCCGCTTTTTTAAGTTTGTGAACTTATCATAATAAAAAAAATTGCGAAAGTGGCGAGCACATTATTTCACCCCATACAGTATGGACCATACTGTACTTTTTTTCTAGTCCAACATAGCGCCTAAAAATGCACAGCCATTACGTCATAGTTGTATTTGTTAAACTAGAAAGGTTTACGGGTTCGAGCATCTCGACCTCCTCTTGGCGATGCAACCGTAATTCCCGAAGGCCTTGAATTATCTGTGGAATGTAGTGATAATTTCATTGATAACATGTTTGACAAACGCGCCACCCGGGCCACATGCCTCTGCAAGCAAACATCAAGTAAATATTTATTTTATTTTATACGTAAAATAAGTATTGGGACAAATATGATGGGTTTTATTTCTGCAGATCTGAAGCCACTTCCACTAGGTGGCCGACTAGGTGGTTTAGTACTTCTAAATTCAACTTAAAATCCCAGGCGGCATATGGTACAGTATACCGTATACCTAGTTATACGCATTATGTTATACTCATTATGTTACAGCCTAACAAAAAAAAACTAAAAGACCGTTCAATTTGCTTTGGTTCTAAAATTAATCTGGTACTCTTAGCACTTTTTTGTTCTCAATATCAACTGTTAATTATTTGTGACTAATGAAATTTATTTTTGTTTTTAAATTCCGTAATACGGATTAACAATTATTTTTTTTAATTTAATTGGCACTTCATGTAATAAAGCCGTATAACCAGGTTAAATAATTATTAATTCAATATATTTTGCCAAATGCACAAAATTTATAAGAACTTCGTATACCAGAATAATTCAGGCCGCTCGGTTATTTAGGAAAATCGTATGATTAATGGGTGAACAAAACATGTTTTTCAGTTCTATGCCCTTAAACCTTCTGATTTTGCTTCCGTTTAGCTTTCAAAATATGAATTGTTAAAATGTCACTGGGTTTGCAGTTATCAGGCAGGTTTCACGACAAAAAACCAGCCTTATAACTGCGTAGGGTAACTGATAAATGTACAGGGCGTAGGCGGAATACGGGGAAAAGATGCAAAAAAAACTGTCTGAAAACAACACGACCGGAAATTGCGCAATACCAAGTTGTGAAATTTCATATGGTGCCTGATAACTGCGTAGGGTGCCTGTTAACGGCGGGTCAACCTGCCTGATAACTGCGCACCCGGTGTATATGTTTTCAGTATTTTTTTTTCGCAACAAGTTAACGAGTTGCTTATGTTGAACAATTATGAGTTTAAACAAAATTCAGATAATGAAACCATTTGTGGGGTTGAAACAAAAGCTGAAAACTTCCGATGTATTTCAAAAGATGTCTGTCCATTACCGCAATGGCAAGGTGCCCGAACTCATACGGTGAAGGAAGTCGATGATGATTGGGCATTATTGAGTTTCAAACTGCGAAAAAATAGAGCAATGAGTAAACAACTTGACGAAGATTTTTCGTGGAGTGAGGACTGTGATACCTGATTGTTTGAACTAATTTTTCAAGACTGTGAATACTTATATAATTATATAAATAGTTACACACCAGATGAACCTTTATCTTGGGAAAACTTGGGGCTAAATTTAACCAAGATAAGGGAAAATAGGGTCATATTACCAAGATAACGGTACATTGTGTAGGCATTTGGTTCAAATTGCGTAGGCGAAAACAAGATAATGGAAAATAGGGATTACGTAACTCAAAAGTATTGCAAAATACGTGTTTTTATTGTAAAACGCCTAGATAATGGAAAATAGGGATTACGTAACTCGAAAGTATTGCGAAATACTTATTATATTATTCGAAAAATATTTCGCAATACGAGTTATTAATGTAGAAAAAGTTTCAATATTTTCGAAATTTTACGTGAAAAACATCAAACCAAAACTGATCATTATCGCTCGACAGTATATTCCTAAAAATCAAAACTGGACCATTGTACTCGCCTGCCCGTTTAACGTGCTGGGCGTTGAATACGATAATGATCCGGAAAAAGACGACTTACAAGAGATGATCGACGAAGGTGTTCGTATGATGAAAGATTGTCGCGGCGACCATATGATGCGCGCAAGCATGCAACGAAACTCACAGGTGGTTTTTTGGATGACACGGAAACAAAAATTCAGTAGTGATTATTTTAGATACACCCCTGCGCAGTTATCCGGCAGGTTTCACAAAGAAAATCTGCCGGATAACTGTGCAAGGCGTGGAGGGAAAACTTAAAATTTTCTGAGGAAACACCTGCCGGATAACAGAACGAGCGGGCCAACCTGTTGGATAACTGCGTAGGGGTGTATAATGAGTTACGGAACTCATTATAGTTTGACTATCAATATTTATCTTATTTTTACAATAAATTTTAGAGTTATATAATTTTCTGTTTTCTGTCTCATCTAAAAATCCACCGTAGCGACGTCTGCGAAAAGAGAAAAAAATGGCGCGCCTGGCGCGTAAAGCGGCACGTGAAGGACGCCATGCGCGAAGAAATGGCGACTTCACCGATAAGCTTTGTCAGTTGGTGAAAGACGATGATAAGTACAGCCAACGTATGGGAAATGGTAGGGATCCTCATGAGCATGACATTGATGATAAATGTCCCTGTGATCGAAAAACATGGCGAGGTCGCAAATATATGGGTCGGATTTCGTCGCTCGATGGTCGAGTTACTTCTTCCAGCCATGATGGTCGCATGTGGACAATTGTTTCCAAAGGTATGTGAGTCAGATTTATACTGTAAAGTATGAACGATTATTCATCACTTTTGCAGGAAGCGTTTTGAAACGTTTTGGTGCTAGAGAGGTTTTTTATCGTTAATGTTTATTCGAAGTTAAAAACGCTCTTTAGTGGCTAAATGTATGCTCTCTTCATACATGAACTGTATCATATACACCACCTTCCTAAGTTAGTTAACAATAAGTAAGTTAACAATCTTTAAGTATGTTAACACGATTTTTTGTCGATTTTGAAACACGCCTTTGATATTCAAGTAAATGAACAGTTTTTTTTCAGCACATCCGCCTTCACTCTATTCAAGTTAGTTGACAATCTTCATTTATTAATTAAGTTAAAGTTAACACCTTTTTTACTTTAGTTTTGTTAACTTCCTTAGGTAGGTGGTGTACACTGTATATGAGGTGGTGTATATGAGGACACTGTATATGAGGAACACTGTATATGAGGAACACTGTATATGAGGTGGTGTACACTGTATATTACCGAATCAAAAATGGTAGGAAAAACTGAATTACATGATGAAATTTCCATCCACCTAAAAATACCAAAAACCGTTTTGTTTTTTTTTTGGTAATCTTAATTTTTGTTCTCTAGGTGAAGGGGGAGTGAATAATGGTTCGCGCGAATTCAAAATTGCAATTGATATGTTAAATGGCGTCAATCCGCTCAAGTGGAAGACGACTAGGGAAATGAAGTCGAAAAAGAAAGGCATGGGATCGGCAAACCAATACACATGTGAGCTTGGCATTGTCACTGGCCATTATCCGCACTTGGCGCCTTGCCTTAACAAATTCCACCAAGACGATATCTACCGACATATGAAAGATTTTCTTTATATGAAGAAGAATAGCCTTTTACCAACCGAAACTCCGTATACAAAACCGACCGGTAAAGACCCTGAAGGATATGGCAAACCGGGACCATCAAAAGAAGGTGACAAACCAGGACCGTCAGATGAAACCGGTAAAGACCTCGAAGACTCTGATAAACCGGGACCTTCAAACGAAAACGGTAAACCGGAGCCAGGCCAAGGTAAACCAGGGCCAGGTAAACCAGGACCAGGTAAACCCGGATCAGGTAAACCAGGACCAGGTAAACCTAAACCAGATGTAAGTAAACCCAAACCAGAGGAAGGTAAACCAAAACCCGACGAAGGTAAACCAAAACCAGACGAAGGTAAACCCAAACCAGACGAAGGTAAACCCAAACCAGACGAAGGTAAACCAAAACCGGACGAAGGTAAACCAAAACCGGACGAAAGCAAACCAAAACCAGATAACAGTAAACCAAAACCAGACAGTAGTGAAACAAAGCCCAATCCGAACGGATCTCATAAACCGGATCCCGGTCTGGGGCAGCGCCGGACTCCGTTCGGGCTCGACAATTTCCTCGAAAATAGTAATTTATTTTCAAAAGACTTCGAAGAGTAAACAGCATCGCAACTCACACATTTCACGCTGCAATGGTGGTTTAAAACAAAATGCCAATTTGTTTCCAAAGAAGATTTTATTTATCTGACTTTCGTTTTCTTGCCTGTTACATATTTACAGTAAAATATATGTTTTTATTACAGAAGTGTTTTTTATTGTTTACTTTGGATATGATATTTAATTATCGCAATTATTTGCATGTGAGTTAACAATTGGCATTTGAATTAACACTTTTTTCAAAATTTTACTGATTCAAAGTTTAACAAAATAGTAATTTATCACCAAACTAAATTTTATTTATCGAACTTAAGGTTTTTGAGTCTTTTAAACTTCCAGGTGGAAATTCGTGATAATTATCACACATCGCTAGAAACTGTATGAAATTGTTGGAAAACACAGAAATATCGAAATTCGCTTGTTGACGGGTCTGGTAGATTGTGAGGAACAGAATTTTGAATAAAACTAGTTTTTTTGTATTTGCAAGCAGTCTATCAAACAGTAATGAAAAATGCTTATTGATAATTATCACAAATTTACCCTACCGATTACTGCTCTATTGATCCTTTGAGAGTTAACTTACTCCTTTGTTGTTTAGTCTTTTTATAGAAAAATCCACCAGGTGTCCCAATCCATTATCAAGATATACAATTTCAATTTACAGCAATCTCTATATTATCAGTGGATTGAGACATCGCGTGGATTTTGCTACAAAAAGATTAAAGTAACAATTTACAAGCACATTTAAATAAATTTTTCATTTTTATTGCGTCCAATCAGGTACAAGTTGTCGCTCTCGGCGTGCAACGCGATATACCCCACTTCGTCGACACTTTCGAATAATTAACGCCATTACGACAAAGCCAACGGTAAATGATGCCAATAGACTGATAACCAATGTGACTGGGCCTTCGTGCGGATTATTAACGTGCATTTTAAGCTCTAGATATTTTCCTTAGCGCTTTTATATACCAAACATATGAAAATGTTTCTCTGTCGATACGTAAAAAGCCTGTAGTTATCTGTAAAGTGTTCTCTTGTTCGTGAATTAGTATTTATGGAATAAAAAGATATAGTACATTGTACTGTATTATTGATTATTGTTACAGTATGTGGTGTTAGTTTTAACGGGAAACCGTAGTCGTCCAAGACAAGCAGCGGATCTCCGATTATTTTTTGTAATTGTTTGCGACTTTTCAAACTATTATACGAAATATTTTCCGTATATCCCATAAGTTAAACCCCCTAAAAACATTAAAAGTTTCAAATGCAGTCTTCCAATAAGGTTATGGGCCATAACTTATGGCCCATAACCGTATTGGAAGACTGCCTTTGAAATTTTTAAAATGTGTTTAGCGGGTTTAACTCCAAAGGGAAAACTTGGATGTAACGCCGACAAATATCTTTTTATATGAAAATGTTTCCAAAAACGAAATGAAACGCCTTTATCCGGAAAAGGTTTTCCAAATTATATTTTGATAGGGTTCGAAAAAAAATAGAGTTGAATTTTCAAATGCGTACGCTAGGAGAGTTAATTTTAACTCTCCGGACTATTTCCATTGTTTGAAAAATAAGCGTTTAGTTCCGTTCCTGGCGCAACAAGCTCCTCCTCCTCATGTAACTGAATTTCTTCATCTGAAAATAAAAACGGAAGCTTAGTTGTAAGATCGATTATTTTCGGGTATAACAAAAAATCCGTCTCAGCTCGCTATTTACCAGAAAACGGACCGAACTAAAGTCAAGTGTTCATGTAAGAAAGCAAGATCATCTTTAGAGGGTGTATCAGCTTAACGCTCAGTTGTCATTTATGCGTGACTGGGCTAAATCCGCGTGCGGATTTGTCGGTCTTATATTTCTAAACTAACACATATTTTATGACAAAATGCGAGTATTGAACTGGGAGCATACATTGTACAGGTGCATCGTGGCGTGGCGATTTCTGTGACCGCTTGTAAACTCCCTTTTTTAAAGGCGAGGCGTTTTTTTTTGTTTGTTGAAAGAAAAAACGTTTATCACTAATACTTACGAGCCTTATTAGCTATACTAGGCTGTCTGAATTTCAGACTCTGAAATGAGAACCAAAACTGCCAAAAATAAGGATGGATTTGTTCTTTTTTGTTTTCACAAAAAACTACTCCTATACCTGATAACCAAAAAGGGTGGGTATTGAGCATTTAAGTAGATCTTTCAATTTTAATTACACGGTATATTAACTCATACGACCCCAGTTGGACCCGTTTTATGATCTTCAAGAATAATTTGAAAAGTACAACTGAAAACTACTGCCAGGTTCTTGTTTGTTTTTTATTTGTTTAATCATCTAACTAACGCCCGTTAACTTAACGGCGTACCTGGTGTATGCATTTTGTTGTCAGTATGTATGTACACTAATGTGAAGAGTAAATAAAGTTAATGACTCAAAATCGTTACGAAATGACGTCATGACTCAAAATCGTTACAATTTTTCAAACCACAAATCGTAACGATTTTGAGGTAGGGACTGTATGTCACCTATCTTTAAATATGAGAACTACTAAAATGAAGAAAGAGGTGATAGATTAACATTCCCTTATAGTTTAACATTCACTCATAGATTAACATTCAATAATAGGTTAACATTCACTTATAGATAAACATTCACTTATAGTTAGAACTCATCAAATTATAACATTTTTTGGAGACATTTTTTTTATAAAATCTCGTGAAAATTTCATTGAATTTGAAAAATTAGGGGTATAATTTACTTGGTAATTTTTCCGGTAGCACTCGATTATTTGCTCCATTTGATTCATCTGGTAAAATAGTTTCGACTTGAAAAGCTTCACTGAAGTCAAGGGCCGGCGAGTCTGTGAAAAAATAGGGACCCGATCGAGTTGAAATAACCAACGGTTCGTATGAAAGCTCCTCATCCCACAAAGCGTTAGGTTGGCCATGATCACACTCACCAGGGCATGACTCTCCTTCAAAACAAACACGCACCTAGAAAAAATTGAAGTAAATTTTATGATTCAAAGATGTAGTTGCAAAGAAGTCATATGCATAATGGAACATAAGAGAAATATATGCCCTTTTTCTTAATTGGTTACTTCCGTAAAAATTTTCTGGTAGTTTTACCGGTTTTTATAATACACTACGTCGGTACAAAACGGTACTACGTCCTTCAAAATCAAACTATTTCTATTTTACGAAATATTCACTTCCGAATAACCGCCGTGCCTACGCGAATTCTATGCGCAACCGCTATTGGGCCGTTCGTTTTTCACCTACGCAGTACGTGTTTTTCATTATAGCAATTTCTAGAAAACGTTCTGGGGTTCTCGGCATCGATTCTTACTACTCAAAATAGAACCCAAAATTGGGCGCCATCTCAATTATATAACTTAGCACAGAGCCTTAGATAGTTGTAAGTTAACACCGCAAATGGCATAGATATGATATCTCCGAAAACGCGTATTCACGATTACTACGGTGTTAATTTCGTACGCACATGTGATTACTTGGTTATGCCTTATTAGAAATGAAATAGACGGGAATAACCTGACAGTGAATGTAAAATGGAGTCATTTTTAGCTCGAGATAATCCAAATCAGGGTTAGATGCATCCCATGCAAATCGGGTATTAAATCCAACTCCAGTTGAGTAGACGGTGACGCGTTGCTCGTTTTCAGAACAGCCTTCTATTATTAAGTTCGTTTTCTCACTAAAATATTTTTTTATAAGTTATTTGCAGTATTTTATGCACACCGCCTAAGTCGTATTGCGAAATATTTTCGAGTTACATAATCCCTAGTTTCGGTTATCTTGTCGTTTAAGACAAAAACACGTATTTCGTAATACTTTCGAGTTAAGTAATCCCTATTTTTCGATTATCATGGAGGTTTACAATGAAAACACGTATCGGAGTGAGTTTCAAACGCGAAAAAAATAAATAATGTTACCACTTTTTGGTAACGTTGCCTGACAGCGCGTTAGAGGCCTATGTGGCCTGACATTGGTCTTTTTTGGGCGCGCTTGGCCAATCACCGAATGACAAATCACCGAAAGGCGATTTTCTTCTTTTAGAATATTTTTGTATCACAGTCCTTCCCCTCTTAAGTGCCGCACTTATACAATAAATTTTTTTATACATTAAATTTTTTTCGCGTTTTAAAATCAGGACAGTATTTTGCAATAGCTTCCAGTTACCTAATCAATTTCCTAATCAATTTTAACCATACCGATATGTTGGTAATATGACCCTATTTTCCATTATCTTGGTTCAATTTAGCCCCAAGCTTTCCCAAGGTAAAGGTACATCTGGTGTACAGTATAAATTTCTCTATACCGTATGAGTCATACGGTATGACTCATTGGTATGAGTTATACAAAATAAAATACAAACTATTTTCTGGCTATACATCATTGCTTGGTAAAATTGTCTTCATTAAATAACGTTGAATTTCCGCTGGGTTTTAGGTTTAATTAAGCCAACTTACTTAATGGAGGAGTCGGCCGAAACCGAGTCGCTTATCCAGCAATATTGGAGAGCCGTGGATCGTTCGCTGGCATCAATGGAAGATTGGTCTGTTGACGTTAGAAATGTTTGGATTGACATCCAAGTACGATCGATTATGAAAAATTTTTGATCCGATCCCTCAAATTGATAGCTTAAAATTAGAGTTAAACGGACATAGAGAATGGCCAACTATGTGTGAGTTTTTCGTTCGTACGAAATCTTATTTAGCCAAAAATGGAAAACTGCGAACAATCATAAACGTTCCGTTTCCCGTAAAAACTTACGTATTTAAATGATTTTTTGGAAACAGAAAATTTTCTGATTAAATTTTTGCCGTTTTACCGTTATTTGTCCTCGTTTTCAGACGTTGTTAACTTTTTTTAATAAAGCAGTCCCCTTCTATTCAGTTTTCACATGAATTTCCGCCATTTTTTCTTGCGTATTTTCTAGATAGCCAAACTCGAGTTTTTTCTTCACACCAAAAACTCGAATATCGCTATCTGAAAATTGCGGGAGAAAAGATGGCGGAAGTTCATGTAAAATGTAGTACGCCGAGTAAACTTCAATGTACATACCTACTCAAAATGTCATCATTGGAAAATTCAGGCGTCGAATATGAAAAAACTGATACGCGTAAATTTGCATAGTCAAAGCAATTCGGATTAGCAACATCGTCAGTATCAGTCGCGCAATCGTTCGTGTTATGCGTTAAAGCACTCGGAACATTCGCCACCTCATTTTGGCTGAAATAGGGTGTCTGCGCGTTACGTTCCAAATTAGGGTTGCCTAATATTTTTTTAAAATTAACACTGTGTATATAAGACATCTCATAAAAACCGTATAAGAGTTTGCATTTCATTTTTAACCATGAATTTTTGAAAACTCATAATGAAAAGTTATGTGAACACATATGTCTAGGCCCTTGACTCTAGGGGGTAGACCGGGAAATTTTCGTCAAAAACCAAGTATCTGACTTTGACCGACAAATAGTTGGACCTATAGTAAAAAACTCTTGCGCGTCTGATGAGATGATTTATAAATTTGTCCGATGTATCATTCGCCGGTAATCGCCGAAAATACGCTATTTTCCGGTAATCGGGCAAAAAATAATTAGGCCCAGTGAGGCCCCGACTTGAAAAATCGTAGTGTTCGAGTTATTGGGTACCCGGATTATAAAATTTTCATCTTGTTCCTTTCATTCAAACCCATTTCCCGGTCTACCCCCTACATATGTCGGACGTTCGTCGGACTGGTCATTTATTGTATTCTTTCTTCTGTAATCATATTCCGCATATGACTTATATATCATATTCCGCATATGACTTAAATTTGTTTTTTAACCTGTTTTTTTTTCAAACAAATTTCGAAAATAATAACTCGGGAATCGTCAGTTGGGATCATTTATAAAGCAAAAAAAAATAATAAAGAAAATAATGAAATCTTCGTACGTTTATTAACAGAACGTTAATTTTTAATTTTTTAGGCGATTTTAGGTGAAAAATAACGCGAACACCGTAAGCTGAAATTTATGCTCGGTTCAACATTATACGAATGCGGATATCGACACTCCCACTCCAACAAAGGAATTAAAGCTGGATTGCCGGGCTCTCCGGCTGGATTGTCTGACGGGAAAAACGCCGAAAGACTACTCGGAAAATTTGCCGATACATTTTTGAAAGTTCCATCAGCACCCGCATTGAAGTAAATTGTGTTCGAATATCTTTATTTGGGACATTTTGTGGATTTTTTATATACTGGTGTGGGTAACGAGATTGTCACCGTGCTGAACAGGACTCGGCGTATATTGACGAGTCCCACACCTCAATATCCGACGAGTTCCTCCAGTTTGGTGGCAAACTCGTTACCCACACCAGTAACATGTGTTATACAACAGTGATTTTCAAACGCGAAAAAAAATAAATAATGTTACCACTTTTTGGTAACGTTGCTTGACAGCGCGTCTGAGGCCTATATGGCCTGTCACTGGTCCTTTTTATAGCTCAATGAAGCTCAAAGAATGAAATTCTCTAAATTCTTATGCTCAAAGAAGGAAATAGCTCAAAAAGAACCACTGACAGCCCACATAAGCCCCAGATGCGCTGTCAAGCAACGTTACCAAAAAGTGGTAACATTATTTATTTTTTTCGCGTTTTACAATCACTGCGATACAAAAAGACCCTGACCTAAAATCATTAACACTGTCGCCGTCCCCTAATTCATCTTCGGTGAGTCTTGAATTCACCGTCCCGCATTGGTTGAAATTTTTATAAAGTATGACTTGGACTTTTCCACGATCCGTCGATCTTGGAATATTGTTGATATTAGCCTGGCAATTGTTTTCGGTCAAATAGTGTTTCCCATGGTAGACTTTTGTGGTGGAAAAGTTCAAATGTATTTGGGTATTATGATCATTTTTCTGGGTTTCACGCCTTGAAAAAATTTTATCACGATAAACTTTTCAACGAACCTAATTTATGATTTCTGGATCCAGTGGCAAGTTCAAGAAAATCTGGCTCAATTAGAATTCTAATTGCGTCTGTGTCACACTTCAGTTCCCAGTCAGATGCAAAAACAATACCAAATAAATAAAATAAAATCATTTCTTATAAAAGAATCACTGTCAGAGGGCTTGGTATAATTTGTATAATAAAATTTTCATACATGTATTTTACAGTACGTACCCCAATTAGCCATGCTGATCCCGACCAGGGCTCGACATAATCCAAAATAAAAACAAGCTGTGCTGAACTGGCCTCTCGGGCTCAAAAATAAAAAAAAGGAGTTGTCCTGTGCTAGCCTCTCAAGCTCAAAAATAAAAATGAGCTGTCCTGTCGAACTACCCAGCTAGCTGTCGAGCTGGGAAGGCTAGCTGGCTGTTGCCGAGCCCTGAGCCCGAAAATTTAACCAAAGCGTTCTAAAAACACCAAGTTTGGAATCCCATAAACTCCTACACTTAGCTTTTCTAAAAAATCTAAAATTTGTTTGCAAAAAAAGCAAATTCAATCTCGTCTGGGTTACATTGCTATTCAGTAGAAGGTATTAACTTCATTTTTCATTACACAAATTATCACCGAGCCTTTTTCTTAGGGTTCCATTCTCTATTTTTTGTTTTGTTTTTTAAAGTACGTGATTGTTTTTGTGATTGCACACTGAAGGATCTATTTCGTCGTAAATGACGATTCTCATAAAACGAGTCATACGCGGTGACGTTTCCGCAATTTTGCCGTAATAGTCTTATTGTATGTGTAATTGCATTTTTATTACTCGCAAGATTTTACTCGTGAATTGTAACTGTTCGCCTGTTTAAAATTGTACTGGAGTATTTTCCCACGGTGGGAAAATTCCAAGGTGGGAATCCCACCAATTTTAAAATTACATACTTTTAATGAACCAGTATATATTATATCTTTAAATGAGTAGTCGGCTACGACTGAATTGAAATCATTTCTAAAATGTCGAAAGGGGAATTTGTCGACAAATTACCCTTTATTCACTTTACCCTTTATCGCTTTCACACTTTCTAACCTTTTGCCTTTATCCACTTTACTTTTTTTGTCGGCAAATTCCCCTTTCGACATTTCGAAATGATTCCAATTCAGTCGCTGCCGATTAGTCAGTGAATGTCAGTCTACACAAAAAATCATTTCTTGCTATTTCAGAATGGGAAATTGGACACGTTTTGCCGGGGTCTAAATTTTTTTGTTGAAAACCATCCTATCCAACGATGTTTTGCCCCTGAATTCAACCATGCAAATAAATAAATTAACAGTTTTGGCGCTAGATAGCTAAAAATATTCCACAAAAGAAGGGGAAAACAAAACTTGGGATGCAAATTTGCTTGTGATTATGTTTATTATATGAATTAATCAATGGTTTTAAGCAGCATAATTATTCAATGTTTAAAACATGTGTTCCTTTTCAGACAATTGTACCATTTGCCCTTTGCTTCTTATCTATACGGTGTTGTTTCGAAGTTCAGTATTCAACTTAATGAACAATATTACATGTAGGTATACTGAATACCAGTCCTAAACAAAGAAATTTATTGTAATTCAAATGCGTAGGTGGTAAAAGTGGTCCAGAAAAAAATCGTTCTTTTGCGTAGGTTGAACATTTCAAACAGCTCTCTAGGGGGCCCTGGCGGTCCAAATAAAAATCTGAATAGTCAAATCGACATCGTTTGACGAGTTCTACAACTTGACATTACCAGTTTATTTTTTCGAAAATTTTTCCATTTGCCCACTTCTACCATATGTACCAGTAGCTATTTTTGTCAAGAAATGTTTAGGTTACCTTTGCAATTCTTGGCCCGTACGAATAACGACAGGAATTATCCCATCGGCGAAAGTCCATAATTGTGGATTTATCAAGTTAGCAGAAGCAGCCTGAGCATACCTCACGATACTTGAGGAGTTTGTATCGGATGAGTATGACTGATCATATCGCGTGTTCATCGCCAGTCGGTAGTCATCCTTAAAACATAATTTAGGGCCTTCAAAAACGTCTTAAGTAGACTGTATACAGTAATAATGTATTGTTCTTTTAATTTTTCTTCCAGCTAAATCCACGTGGTATCCCAAATCAGAAAAGAAATTGTGTTTTTCCCAAAATCTTTGCCTTGAACTTATAATAAAAATATTATAAATATATATTTTAATATATGTTAATATAGACCCGGCGGTGGGGTCTGTAACTGAATTACAAACCACGCCTATTGGCTCATGATTTTTTATAGGCGCGTCCTATTGGCTAGCGTCCTTTAGCCACGCAAATGACTCACCGCGCGGCTTGTAATACAGTGTACATGTACTTTAACTCGTACGGTATGTTTATACAAAGTTATGTCATATTAGCTTAACAAAAATAGCGACTTTAAAACCATGGTCAGAAATTTCGGTCCTTTGAGCATAATTATATTTTTTGAAACAGCCCAAAGGAGTTGAGATTCAGTAATAAAATAAAAACTTACCACCTCAGTGTCCATTGTAATCAGTGACGGTGTAAGCAAATTAGAAAGAACATTGTTTTCATCTGGGGAATTGCAACTTGTTCCTGTTATACACAATTGGCAAGTACAGCACCTTTTGAAAATGTTAATATCCCCATACCTACTTAAAGTAACATCGCTTAAAGTAACACAAATAGCTTAAAATAACATTTTTTTAAGTCGTCAGTTTTTCCCCTCACGTACTGGTATCGTGTGAAATTGGGTGTATTTGAGTTTTCCGAGAAACTCGGCTGTATCCACAAATGGGCGCTTGCCAGATTAAAATAAATATCTGGCGGTACAACAACATCTACCGGTATACGCGGTACCCTACCGGTACTTTTACAATAATACAGCAACATCTACCGGTACAAAGAGAAGAAGGCCTATTCCGAAGGTATTACTTAAATACTACTTAAAAGTACTACTTAAAACTACTCCAAAGTACTTACTTAAAGTACTACTTACCAATATTCTGCAACTTCAGTAGCGCGTAACTCATTTAATGTGGGTGCGTCGCCGTCAAGTTCATCCCTAAAAATGGGTAATAAATTTAGGTAATAAATTTAGGTTAACAGTTATGCGCATATTGGGTAGCTAGCTACCCATTTCACTTTATTTCTAAATAAAAAGAGAACTTGTGATAATAAAAAACGCACAACGGGATTGAAATCAAAAACAAATTTTACGTTTTTATATGGGAGAAAAATATTTTTTTTAGAAAATTGTTTTTACGCTTGGGTCCGTGGAGGACGAGGGTTAAGGTTGAAAATCACCCCAGTAAGAGAAGAAGAACAAGGCTTCAAAATAAAATAATAATCAAAAAAATCCGTCCATTGTTTGACGCGCTAGAGCAAATTTGGTAGCTAGCTACCCCAGATACGCATGACTGTTATAGTAAACTCGATGTCCATGACTGTTAATTCAGAAAAAATGTCTTGATGTTTTAGTTTAATTTGAACACAACATCTCATACGTTTTTTTATTTCATAATTTCATGGTGATTTTCAAAAAAAAACTTAAAAGGAATAAAACCTTTTTCCCCGTTTAGTGGATTTGCACGAGCAAGCAGGAATTGCTAGGCTTTAAACTAATACGAAATATAAGCCATTTTTAAAATAAGCTTAGCTTAGTTTAGTTCACCAGAAATGTGTATTTAAATTTTATATTAGAAGATATTAAAAACAGTTCGCCGAATCACGTTCTAATTATAAGTGGTAATTCTAACCCTAAACACGCCTAGCTGGTATAAATTATAATACACTATAATGCACAACTAACCCGTAACAATCGTAGTATTCTCCAGTGCGCCAGGAAAACCGATTGAACCCGGAATCCATTTCATAGTGGTAAGGATTCACACAAATATATTTCGACCATCGATTGTCTTAAAAAACTTTTATAGATTTTTCGTAAATATTGCCCCTGAATTGGCCTGGTTTTCGTTTTTGTTTTTTTTCCTTACCGTAATTATAATAGCAAGACGGTATTCCTTGTAATTCAGTTACATTCTGT